>JAJIZL010047362.1:0-12075 GCA_023969395.1 Amblyomma maculatum
GAACCGAGTTTTTAAGTCATAAGGGTTTTCTTACAGTGTTCGGGAGTTTCTTTCGAAGGTTGTACTGGCGCTCCTCGGTCGAGGCACGGTTAGCTGAAGACGGAGCAGACGTAGCATGGGCTTTGCAAAAGTTCGACTTAGAAGAGGAAGTTCCGGAGCCTCGAGTCCTATAAACACGACTGTTTAAAAACTGAGTATTACACTTTTGAGGGCAAATAACTCGAGAGTCGGAAACAGTGGGGCAATGAAGGCTGGAGCTCTGTGCGTTGGAAGCTGGAGGGTCGGCATCATGAGGGCCTCTAGATGATACGCTGGGAGCGGAAAAGGCTCCTTCAGCGGGAGCATCAGAATCAGCAGCATCGAGAGCAGGCGAGACTGGAGCAGATTTGGTGTGAGTGAAAATGTCGGTAGCGGAAGAGCCGGGGGTCGGAGCGTCGGGAATAGCGTTAGCGGGAGCCGCAGCGACAGAAGCAGAAGCGTCAGAAGCAGGCGCGTCGACGGGGGCAGCCTCGTCGGGGACAGCTGCGTCAGGAACAGCAGTGTCAGCAGTATTTGCAGCAAGGACACCATCAGGACAGACGCCGGTAGTAATAACGCTGGCGGCACTAGGGCTTGAAGTAAAGCCACCAGTAGCGGAATCGCCTGTAAGCGCGTCGACGGGAGCAGCCTCGTCGGGGACAGCTGTGTCGGGAACAGCAGTAGTTGCAGCAGGGACACCACCAGTACAGACGCCGGTAGCAAAAGTGTTGACTGCAGTAGGGCTAGAAGTGATGGCACCAGTAGTGGGATTGTCTGTAAGTGCATGCCCTGTCGAAGTGCTTATTATTCCTGCAGAAGGATTATTTGGTGCGCACTCAATCCATGAGGGCGCTCCCACATCTCGAGTGGCTTTTGAGCAGAAATGCTTAATCTTACTTGCAATCAGGGCGGTCCCGTCATAGCTTGGATGGAGGCCGTCAGCAGCGAGCACGCGTGTCGGTGGAAGCCACTTAAAGCCATGGTCCACATAGTAAAGGAGCTTGGAGCGCCTGCAGAAGGCCCGCAGTAGGCGGTTGAAGAGGCATGCCTCTCGATTTTGCCAGCGAAAAGCCCTGTCTCTGTGGTTTCGACGATTTTCTGTTCTTGGTAGAACCAGGCTAGCGTACACACGAGTGATGCCGGGCCGGGTGGCTGATATGTGGTCCAGTAATTTGCAGTAGTTTTGAAACACGGACCATCCTGAGTTGGAAGCCAGATCGTTTGTTCCGATATGCAGAAGAATAGTTGAGGCTGTAGAAGGTACCATGTCCAGAAGGAGGTAAACATCTTCAATGCGGGCGCCACATTGCGTAATGAATGCTGGAGTATCCAGTCGGGAAGGGTCAAAGTGCTGGTACACGTATTTGGTTTGGGAATCGCCTACGATCGCAGTGGAGACATCAGGACGTGGGAACTTCAGAAGTACGTTTTTCGCCGTGGTCTTGCCGGATTCCATTGTTGTTGCATAGGAAGGGGGTTGAAGCTCAAATGGGTCCGGTAGGGCATAGACTTAAAGTAGTTGACACACGGTAGAAAAGACAACACTTTATTCCGACGTTTCGGCCGGGGTCCGGCCTTTGTCAAGGAATGTAGAAAGAAGCTGTCGGTTCCCATTTCTTATATACATGCACAATCGAAGAACACGTGACCAGCTAATATCAACAAATAAACATCAAAATATCAAAAACAAGATTTCACACGCGTGATGTAATGGCGGTGCAAGGTATATAGACAGAATGACACGTGTTGCGCTTAGGTCATGCATCTTAATATGCAGCACAAAGAAAGGAAGATATATCGCTTAAAAGATTGTTGTCACTATCAGCGCACAAAACAAAATATCACGAGGTTAGGATGGGTGGAATACATGCAACACTTAATTCTGCAATATTCAGGAGGGGGGGGGGATTTATCTACTGAAATGTCATTCTCATTGGTAGGCGACAGTAGCAGATAACACGTCAGTAGAATTTAACAGTGAAATATAACTGTGATTTAGCGCGGTACACACACACAAAAAAGTAAACAGTCTCTGAAATCGCGGCATGGTGACAAAACTCGATTTTGTGCTCAATGCTATGGGGACAAAGAGAAGAAGTTAAAGAAGTCAATTGTTCGTAACAGTGTTGATTACACAAGGAATCATGTGCAAGGTTATTGGATAAGTTGTAATGATCAGTGCATGTTACGGCAGGAAGCAATATGATCGTGAGAAACTGGCAAACATGAAAAAGATCAGTGCAAGTAAAGCATGACATCCTGTGAGGGGCTTTGGGCTGTGACCGTAACAGCGCAAGAGAAGAGGCAAACAGTGAAAAATGGAGGCAATGTCGATTAAACATAATATCTATTGAGACGCTGTCAAAGGTGCTACCATTTAGTTAAAATGCTACGACGAGAGACAAGTTAGCTTGCCAATGTTTTCATTCAGGCCACAAGAAACCGTGTTAAACTTGTGTATTAAAAATGATTCGCGAACTTCGCGTTCATGGTGGGTTCTGAAACCGAATTCCAATAAAGTTACGTGCATTTTTTCAAAGGGGCGCTTGGTAACGTTTACATGCTTCGAGATAGGAAGGTTAGGCAGTGTATTACAATGAGCTTTATGGTTATTAAATCGGTATCTGAAGGGTGTTTCGGTTTGGCCAATGTACTGAATTTTGCAGATAGAACATTCAAGCATATAAATCACGTTGTCCGTATCGCATGAGACGTTGCCTCGAATCTTTACAGTAAAGTTCGATGCAGTGCTGAAAGCTTGCAGTGATGTAGTCATTTGTGCACAAACTTTGCACCGTGACTTGTTGCAAGGATGGCAGCCGATTGGTGCAGTGGGGCTAGTTTTAGACGAAGTTAAAATATCACTGAGGTTCTTGTTACGGCGATAGACAACACGGGGGGCTTGCTCATAAATTTCTTTTAGACGATCACTTTGCATGAGAATACTATGATGTTTCTTTAAAATGCCTGCAACGCTGGGGACCGAGGCTGAATGCGTTAGCACGAGATTGATTCGTGATTGGCCGGATGGTTCCTTTTCCGCTTTGAGGAGAGCATTGCGATCAAGAAGGCTTGCTCGTTCCACTGCGTCATTTATTAGGCGCTCTGGATATTTGCGTTCCATTAGGGTGTTACGAAGGTTGGCACAGTGAAATTCAAAGTCGCGATCGTCTGAACATATCCGTTTAAAGCGGACGGCTCGTCCATATGGGATGCTAGTCTTTCAGTATTTAAGATGGCTGCTGTCGAAGTGCAGGTACTGAGGTCTGTCACTAGGTTTCCGGTATAGATCAGTGATTAGTTTGCCATTCTTTATTGACACTGTCACGTCTAGAAAAGCAATAGTGGTTCGAGAATGAGAATGAGAAAAGTTTATGGCCTCATGCACATTATTAAAACTAGAGATGAGTGATAGAAGTTCTGCCTCACTATGTTGCCAAATAAAAAATATGTTGTCTAAAAATCTCTTGTAGTAAAAAGGCTTTAGCGGGTAGTCTTCGAGAAACCGGTCCTCTAATAAGCCCATGAATATGTTGGCGTAGTTGGGACCAATACGTGTACCCATCGATGTTCCGTTAATCTCGACATAATGTCTGCCGTCCAATTCAAAGTTGTTCAGTTCAAGCATTAATTTAAGAAGGATAGCCAATGTAGAACCGTCAATGTTACTGCATAATTTTCGATCTTCAAAAGCCTTTACAACTGACCGGATACCATCAGAGTGGGGAATATTGGTATAAAGTGACGCAACATCCAGAGTTACGAGCAAGACGCCTTGAGGGATGGTGATATCAGCTATATCAGCTAGGAAATCAGTTGTATCCTTTACGTAGGACTGGAATGTGGCTGGAATCTTATTGATTAGAGTGTCAACATAGCGTGACAGGTTTTCAGTTACGGTTCCTATACCGGAAATGATGGGTCGTCCAGGGTTGTTAGGTTTATGAATTTTGGGTAATAAATAAAATCGGCCTGGTACAGGGCTGAGGGGAAGTATTGACTTTGCAGTGCTTTTGTCAATTTTTTCACTCAAGCTAAGACTGGATAAGGTTTCTTATAAAACATTTTTAAACTCCGCAGTCGGATCGCTTTCTAGCAGGCGGTAAACGGAACCATCTGCCAGTTGCCTTTCGGCTTCCGCGATGTAGTCACTTCTGTTCATGACTACGATGGCACCACCCTTGTCAGCGGGCTTTATGATAATATCAGTTTGTGATGCGAGTCGTTTTATTGATGCGGTTTCTTTTCTAGAAAGGTTACGACAAAATTTCTTTTGGGTATTGTAAGCTTTCAGCACATCATTTTGGACTGCCTTAATATAAATGTCGAGGCAGTTTTCTCTTTGGGTCGGGGGAGTCCAGGTCGGTGGAGTCCATAAACATTATCTTTTTTTCATAATCATTTCGCCCTATCGAAGTACGAATGAAACATTCTTTTCATGTGCAGAGCACACAAGCTCCATACGGGATATTCGTACAGCCCGAGTGAAACCTTCACGGGTAGTGAAATTCAAAAACGAGGTATTAGTATAATAACTTATTCAAACAATACATACCCCAGTAGGCCACTCTTTCAGCTGCTTCACATCCACAACTATCAATGGCATATAAACTGAAGTTAGATGAAATAGTACACACTATAATAAGATCTAACAATCCCATGCCTCTTAGCCTATTTAGATTACCAATGAAACAATCAAGAGCATCAACTAAAAATCTATTCAATTTACCACCCTGTTATAATATGTATACGGCCGGAGACTCTTAGAATATAACGAGCCCATGTGCGAAATGAAGTCCCAAATGAAGTGAAAGAAAAAAAAATAACTTTCGACATCTTTATAAGGATACCTAATTTTAATGGAAATGTCTGAATGAAGTAGATTGTGTGCATTTATTTAGAAGTTTTTTTAAACAGTCTACCAGCATTACTGTGCTTGTTTTGTATTTGGACCCATCACTAGCTGTAAAAGATATGGGTCCAACCAACTGTGTGTGCACTGGTTCTTAGAACAAATAAAGAAAAAAAAAGAAATAAAATTGTATTTAAATTTATCTCCGCGAAGCAAATGCATTCCTTACTTTTAAGTTTGCTGAATGGAAATATTGGACGCATTTGTTCCCTTAGAACTCGCAATACAGTGCGCGCGTTCAATACTTTTGAGCGAAAGAGTTTTCCCAATTGAATTTAATAGACTCCATAAAACACCTCTTTGGATTCACTCCGCGTTTATATAACTGAATCCTCTAAACACAAAAGAACCACGTTATTTTTCGCGATTTATTGTTCGCATCCTCAAGCGAAGCCATAAGCTCAGCCTAGTTCTGCTCATGACCGTGCAAAAGTGGTTTCATTTTGTCTTATGGCACCCACATCCTTTTCTAGAACAGCTATTCTACTCAGAAGACCGTACCCTGATGCGTTCATCTCCTTCTGCTTACCTTTAATATCCTGGAGTTCCGAAAACTTGTTTGATCTAGATCGAACCGCTGAACTACCTCGAAGGACTAAGCAATAGTGGCACCATTAGTACCCGTCCTCGGCGTATACGTCGCGCGATTAAGGCCGCGATTACTTTCAACCTCACTGAAGAACATCAATAAAGGTAGGTGCATTCCATAGAATACACAATTTATCTTGGCATAGCACCATTGCATTATACAAAACAGGTCGTTGTGGCAAGACACGGCAATAACACAGCGATTGAATCGCGGTAACATTTAGTTTCAAAGGAAAACCCTGAACGAAAACCGGCATAAGCGCACGGCACCAACGATGTACGCCCCGGACGCCTCGTAAAGAATGGGCGCCTAAGTAGCCGCCGGATGGGCTCTCACGTCGCCACCAAACTCTGGAACACTCATGGATGTCCTTCACTGCAACGATGCAGCTACTTTGGAGTGTTTGCGTCCGTCGCGTTGAAGGATAACAAAAGTTTTCTCTCTGCAGCATTTCACGTAGGTATACAGTAGGGTCCTGTGATGATTGCAAGAGGGAGAGGGACAGGGCGTGGACGAAGCCCTGGCGCAAATGCATGCCGCTACGTGGCTTTATCACATTATTATCGCCAATTTAGATATTAGCCCTTATTTTGATATCTTATTCACTAAAAAGTAGTGATTGGTAATCTTGGCCAAGCAGATATAATACCCCACTAATCTATTAGTATACGACTGACCAAACTGGACATGATCGTTATTATTACAATATTAGCCATGTTACACGAATTCAGACGAATACACTTATCAGTAGGATACAAAACCATCCTTGATAATCTAGTAAAAATATTTCTAAACTGAAATACTTTAACCTGCCTCATAAGTTTCGCTTAAAGGGCACTTTGCTAATTAGCAACGACCATGGAACACTCTGCCTTTCAGTAAATTAGATCTCATTGCTTACAAATTGCAGAAGCCACTTCTCCGTTAACTTCCCGTAGAGTTAGAGCCAGAGCCGGGAACGTAATTGCAAAACATAGACGCGTTGCAGGCGCCTTTAATGTATGGTAAAGGCATGGGTTTAAAGAGCATGTAACTGATAGAATCCAACCTATTGCCAGATGATTTTGGGTTGCACAATGCAAATATGCAATATTTGAACAGCTCTGTTTTATATCCACGAAATCTAGTGCATTTAACAAGGTTACGTGGTCGATATGGTGATAAGTGTCATAAACCAAAGCTTTATAACCTTGTAATGATGCACAGCAGTAGTGCGCGAATTTGTTCCTGACAAGCACAAGTGCTCTGTTCTCGATTACAGAAATGAAGTACTGCTTTTTGGTCTGGTCTTATCTGAAGGAGAAGCTTGTTTCTATGCGCCCTGACCGCTTTCATTCACGCAGAAATGAAATCAGCGAAACAAAAGATTTAACATGCAATTTTTGCGCCTTTTAAAGTAGCGAGAAATCTTAATACCCTCAGTTACCCTTGTTTAAAGGGGATTTGATTGGAGTTTTATGTTGCTACATTTTTGTACGGTTGAAAACACAATGAACATAACCGCTTACTAGAAACAGGAATCTGGTAACGACCAAAAAAAGTATACGCAAGAAATGCTAATACCGAGAAAGGCGTAACTGCGGCTTCATTAGTAATTTTTATTAAATATATTTTCGATAAAAACTTTCTTCACCTTAAGCATGGAATTACTCTTTTGTGAAAGGTTTGCTTAAAAGACTTCCAGAGCAAGCGCTACCTTGAAATGATTAGCCCAGATTTGCCTCTCATAAACCGGGCATTGTTCAACCACTTGGAAAAATATGGCTTTTTTGCGTATACCGGCAATCAGTAGCGTTCCGCTAGTTTTCTATACTACCAACGTGCCTGGTGGACAACGGAGAGTAGCATCAACACTTACCCAAGGGTGTATTTCTCACATATAGGAAATATTACTGCTAAGTTAAGCCTTCAGAGTAGTCGAATATACGTAGAAGCACTGAATTTTTACTCATCTGTTTACCATTCAGTATTATAGTGCCTTGGCGCTGCAACTACTGGCGCTGCGAGCAAACAGCCAACACAGTTTTGAGATAATCATTCATGGCATATAACGCCGACCCTTACATTCTTCTATCTTCTTATGTGCATCATTATTATTAGCAAACCCTATATTTTTTTGTGATTTCAAAACTATATATCTAACAATTAACAATTGGGGCAAAGTAGGTAGCAGTAGCTCATCAGGGGGCAAACATTCGGTGTCGAAACTAAGCTTGATCTTTTGAATTATTTGTTATTATTTACCTTTGCGCAAATTAGGAAACAGTAGCTCCTCAGAGGGCGAAAATTCGGTGTCCAAGCTAAGCTTGATTATTTGAATTATTCCTCAAAGGGCAAAAATTCGGTGTCCAAGCTATGGTTGGTCATTTGCAAAGACATTATGAATGACGTGAGCACGAAGTGCTAGTTATGGGATCTGAACGTTTTGGCGTAAATGATTACGTCATGGGATACATATGCTACAAGGGATGCTAGAATACACGTGATTGTTTTGTCTGTAGAGTAATGCCGCTGCTTTGCGCCACTATTTTAAAGCTGCCGATATTAAACCCCTGAGTGGGCTTTATGCAGTGTCTCTGCTATTGCGAGTATAACACTTCGGTTAAAAGGCTATATGGTGATTAGACCGAACAGCGTGTATCACAAGGTGCGTGATGGAAAGGGTATTATCCGACTCGATCCTAAACAGTGCCCCAATAAGCGGAGAACATGAATGTAAAGATTATCCTTTTGAAGAAAAAGGCTTTCTAGGCTCCCTTAGTAACGAAACCTATTGTCAGCAGTGGCGGCCAAAAAAAGGTGGCTCTGAAAAATGTATATGTCAAGAACCATGGCCTGGAGGTCGCTGCCTTCAGTTCAGGTACAGGAGGAGCTACAATCAGTTCTGAGTTGTACTGGCTATCACGACATCCTGTTCAGGCTCTCTAGTAAATACAAAAACGATTTCTATCGGCACACTGCTTCGTCGTGTTGATATGAAATGCTTAGGAAAGCTTTCTGTAGCTCTCCTAATGGGCCTCTGGAAAGGTCCATGATTATTGTATCCAGACTTGCAAAATTCTTCTATTTGCTTCGCCACACTGTGGAAGTGGGGTTGTGGAGGTGCAACGGTGGCGTAGACGTAGAACAGCAGCCTCGCGTTGAAGAGGGCCATGGTTCAAATCCCGCGAAATTCCTCACGGGATTAAAAAAAATCCGCATGTCAGTGGAATTGCATAAGCAGCTTTGGGGTGCGGCCAATCCGGCGAACACCTCCGGAAAAGAGCTCCCTTACAAGAAAAGGAGCTGCCCCCCCTGTTGTAGTAAATGAACAAAGCTTCCTATGAATAATCTAAAAAAAAAGTCCTCAGTCCCCAGCGGCTGCGAAGCAACCAGCCACGGCGCAGTCGGACCTTCAACAAAGCAAAGGGTGCTAAGAAATGCTACAATCCTAGCTAGTGAAGATAGTTTAGCAGCACTGTTATAGGAATTAGAAGGTATAAAATGGGATACGATAGAGCTTAATGAGGTTAGGAGGCCAAATTAGGCATAACTATACTGAAGGGCGGATGTGTTGCGTTATCGAGGTTAGCGCAGAAACGGAAACTATGAGAAGAGTTCCTTGTCAATAAGGATATAGCTGGTAATATAAAAGAATTCTATAACATTACTTATAGGGTGACAGGCATGGTAATTTGGCTCAATAAGCGTTATAAACCTAAGGGTATAAAGGCCTGCGTACGTTGTCATGATGATCAGACAGTCGAAAGCTTCTGCGTAGATGTTGAATTGGCAATGGGGAAAGTAAAGACGCAGTATTATTTACTATTGGGGGAGTTCTATGCTAAGGTGGGGAAAAGCAGGCTGGGGATCACGCATTGGGTGACAATGGCATTCCTTCTAGGAATACCAGCAGTGAATTACTAGTTGAGTTCGCAGTCCGCACTAACTTACGAATTGTGAATACTTTCTTCAGCAAACGGAATAATCGGAGGTGGACACAGAAAAGCCCTAATGGGGAGACTAAATCATTCGAGGATACTTTGGCGACTAAATGGATGAAAGGCGAAAGCCTGAGTGCTGCATTCTGCTATGCGACTGTTGCGCATGTAGCTATGAATGCTGCTACGAGTAAAGCGAGCGACTGCTCTTTCACATTCTGCGAGTGCATTTTCTCTGTGAATTCTGCATGGCAGCGACGACATCGCGTCCTTGTATATTCGCAGTTGTTCTACGTTTACTGTTGTGTGGTTGATTTTACCAGGTGCACGGATATTATTAGTGATTATTTATTCTTTACACAACTGTCACAAAATAGTAAACTATTTAGTTAATAATCAGTAATTAAATAGTAATTAGAATTTAGTAAAGAGTACTAGGAATTAGTAGCCAGGCATAATTTTTTCTATATGAAAATTTCACCAATTGTTTTTTAATTAGTAACAAATAATTAATTCTATGGGGCTCGAACGTAGAGGCTAAGAGAGTTCTACTCAAGTTGAGGACAAGCCATAGACTATGGAACGAAAAATGGTAGGGGTAACATTAAGAGATAGGAAGCGTGCTGACTGGGTCAGAGAAATAACTCAAGTTACCGACATTCTCGTGGAAATTAAGAAGAAATGGGCATGAGTAGGACATGTAGTGCGAAGAGAGGATAACCGATGGTCGCCTAGGGTAACACACTGGATTCCAAGGGAAGGAAAGCGTAGCAGGGGGCGGCAGAAAGTTAGGTGGGCGGATGAGATTAAGAAGTTCGCAGGGGTCAAGTGGATGCAGCTAGCACAGAACCGGGTTAAGTGGAGAAATATGGGAGAGGCCTTTGGCCTGCAGTGGGTATAGTCAGGCTGATGATGATGAATTAGTAATTGTCAATTTGTAACCAGTAAACGAATAATTAGTGATTAATTAGTATTTTATTCTTGATTTGCATATGGCCATATAAGGCAAGCATTCGCGCATACTGTGGTAGTGCTCTGGGATTGGTCGAGACCTCTAAGGCGTAATCGCGTCTCTACCAATCAGAGCCTCCGCAAAAGCGTGACACTTTTGCTGAAGACAACAATGAGGCAATAAAGGCTTTGGCCTTAAAACGAAATCGATTTCACATTGTAACGTAACCCTGGAATATGCAGGATGTAGAGGTAATCGGAAAGGTGTGATGCAGTGACCACTGGATGGTAAGGTCTCGAAATAGTCTAGATCTGAGGAAGGAAACAGATTGCTAAAAAAATGTCTATCAACGAATTGCCAGGTAGGGGAGGGCGAAAGAATTCAGAATCTAGCTACCGAATAAATATTCCGCTCTAACCGATGTTGATACTGTAGAAGCAGTGAACAATAATTTCAAAGATGTCATTGCTGAGTGCGCGCTGGAAGTAGGCGGTATGATACTTAAAGAGAATACCGGTAAACTACCTAACGAGATGAAAGATTTGATTAAGAAACGCCAGTCTGATAGCTTCAAACCCAGCAGACGGGATAGAAGTGGCAGTGATATTAAAGGGACACTAAAGAGAAACCTGATGTGGGCTTGCATCGATGGAATGCCAATTCATGATTACAAAAAATCCACTCTTACTGAAAACAGAACTGTTATAAGGTAGAAAAGAGGAATAACTGAAATACAGGTATCGTCACGACAACCGAAACTCGCAACTACAAATCACGTGACGCACTAGGGATCCCGAAGGCTGACAAATGCGAATTACGTTGCCTGTTTGAATGCGGTCGTAGGTTTTGTCTCGAATATAATAACGCGCTTTTATCATACGTAAACGGCGGCGAAAGGGCAACGTAAACATTGCAAGGAGAATACAAAATAATACTTTGAGGCGCCACAGCGCCCACTTCAGTTTAGGCTATGTTCCGGCTCAGGCACTTCGTGCGTGCTCGGATAGTTTCAAGTTTGGACCTGCAGCGCCTGAGTCCTGAGCTTGGAGCAGCAGATGCGCCTGTCTCATTCCCATTTGAGCATTCGGAGGCGCGAGCGAGCGAAATCTGCTGCCGCCGACATGCTCTTTTGTTCACACTTCTGAGCCAACGTATCGCCGCCGTCGCCACTTAGACTGCGAGCTCCCTTTAACCCTCATCTGACCGTTCGACTGCAGCTACGTACGCCACGAAAAGCATACATATGCTAAGTGCCGATGGAAAAACGCATTATCATTCAATTGTTCACGAGATCATGGCACATCTGACCCACATACTGCGGCAACAAGGCCTTCAACGTGCTATTTGCAGGCATTGTAAACAAAAGGGGCATACTTGCCGCTCATACCAAGGAGAGCGTCGATCTATTGCGCTGGTCATCCGGCGAAAAAAAGGGCCTTGGGTAAAATGTAAAAACTAAAAAGAACGAAGCATCACAAATACATTAAAAATGGGAAAACGATACCGATTTGTAGAAAAAAAAAACGCTACCACGAGTTTGATTCGAAATCACCACTGCTTGCTCCGTTCGGCGCAAACCACTCGGCTACGCCGCTCTTTTTTATTATCTTATTCATTTTAACATTTTACACATAAGGAATATTACTCCACACACACACACACACACACACACACACACACACAC
>JAJIZL010047367.1:5221-17713 GCA_023969395.1 Amblyomma maculatum
GTATTTTTTCCATGCTCGACGTCGCCGAACGCCGCCTCCCAGAGAAGTTTTTTTGCAGGTATTCGGTGCACAATCACGTGACACATGAGCGATGGCGATGCCTCTATTTTTGCAGGTATTCGGAGAGCAATCAAGTGACACATGGGTGCCGTAGCCAAGCCGTAGTCTCGGCGTCCGCTCACACGTGTCTCGTGGAGTTCGCTTTTTTTTTTTTTTTTTTTAGTCGCGCTGCTCCGCTGCTCAAACGAAAGGCGGGAAGCGTGGAATGACGAGCGAGCCCCGGTTCTGTGCGTTTGCAATCTTTTGCTTTCGTTCTTTTTCCTCCGGTGGTTTTGTGTGGCGGCTGGTATTCGAGGCGACACAGAGACTCGGAGTGGCGAGCCCGCTTCTTCACAGCGCGCTGCATGGATCGTGTGTTTGCTTTCCTCATTGTAATGAAAACTTGAGTTCTGACCGTATGCTGGGCCACACATATTGAGTACCTGTGCATGAGTTATTTGCACACACGCCCGCTCACACACATGCAGATTTGCAGTGGCGGAAAAGATATAGCTCTTAAAACTGAGAGCATTATCCATTTATGCTAAATAAACACAAAAAACTGATTGCTGATTTGGTTACTTTTACTCGGAGACAACTTCGTGAATATTTTGTGAAACTTTGAAGCCATCCTTTTTGCTGTATTGATGACATCACTGCGGTATTACCATGAAGTTGCGCTGTTATTCGGTAAACACATATCTATTTTCCTTTTATTTTGCTTTTGATGCTGTTCATCTCTGTAATGCCTGCAAATATGTTTGTGGCTGTAATGTGTTCCATGTAAACTAGCTTCCTGTTGAACTGTCACCTGCTGATGTATGCGGGGGTCCTCGGCACTCTCAAGCAGTGTGCAACTACTTTCTCGCTGAAGAACCCCCCCCCCCCCCCGTCCTCGGATTTGAAAATACGATCGATTGATTGAGTGATAATTTGATTGATTGATTGAAGGGCGCGTAAATGTTGACGTAGCAGTCAAATCGTCAGCGCTGCATAGCTGCCGCTCAGGCTAAAGGAGTCCATACCAAACTTTAAAAAATAAACGAAAGGAAGAAAGCGTCAAACCTGTTCTGTGATTTGCCGAGGGCAGCTCCAAGCCATCACAGGTTTGCTACCATGCTGTTTACGTTGCCAAGCCTCCCCGCTTCTCCTTTCACACCTTCCGCACTTCAAGGGGGGGGGGGGAAGAATGAGTGCGTGCGTGCTGCTGTGTGCTTTGCTCACAGGACGGCTAGACGCTCCCCCTCCTCCAGCTAGAAGGCGCGCGCTCCGATGGTCAAGCGCCTCCTTGCATCCTCCCCGCGCATTGGATTTGAAAGACACCTTGCAACCACTCTCGAGAGAGGGTGGCTGCAGCTAGAACTAGCATAATGTTCTCAATGGATCACAACACACGGAAGGATGAATATGTTCAGCTACAACTGGTTGATCTTCCGTGGTCATGCATGTTAATTGCTGTTAATTGTGCCGTAAGGGCGCTTAATTTATGCACAGAGCAAGGTCAGTGCTGCGGACCGCAGGTTGCGCGGTGATATAGTTGAGACCAGGCTGAATGAGCGCGATGCGAAGGCAGCGAGCGAATATGCGTGTTTCTGCTGGCGCATTCTAAGCCGTTATGTGTGCTAGTTCGCCTGCACCGCCCCCTTCTCTACGCCTTCCATCTTCCGCTCTCTTCTCTTACCATTAGCGCGCCTCCCTTCCCTACCCTTGCCCTTAGCACGCACCTCACCCAGACACCACCTCCAGCAAAAACATAACAAACAAAGGTAGAACCTGTAGAGCACTCGCTCGGTTGACGCACATGCCCAAAGGCTGCCGTGTTGTCTCGGATAGCCTCCGCGAGCGAAACATACGATGCGCGCGGTCAGGAACAGATGGGCTGAGATATGGCCGCTACCTTGACGGGAGCTGTGGCGCAGAAGTGAATAAGACAATTGCTAACATATTGAGCGCGGCGATAGAAAATGTTGGCGACGCGGACGCCGATTTGTTTGTATAAGTGGTGGGCAGGGGCGTAGCGTGAACAGTGGGGTGGCTCGACGGCACAGTTCTAATCCAGATCGAGTCGATAAAAGAAAAAAAAAGAGAAGTTAATTTCTTTTTTCTGGTGAAAATTTTGTCCCCGCCAGGAAAAAGCACCCTCCATTTTCCAGTAATTTCGGCGCGTGAGAAGGGAAGGGAGCGGAGGGGGGGGGGGGGGGGGGGGGGGTTCGTTTGTCTGAACATGTGCATATACTCAATAGTTGTGTGTATACCATCAAATAATGCTAAAGTTCCGTCCATACAGCTTCTGAGCTACGTGGATCCGAGCGTCCAGGGTATGCGCCTCTTGAAGAGCATCGCGCGATGTAACCCGACAACACCACACAGCGCACATTCGCCATTGTAAAGTCGGCGGCGCGGTGGCTGACGCTGTGCTGTCCGCGTTTACCTTGCATTTGTGATGTTTTAGTCTTTAATAGTGCGAGCGAGCTCGATAACAGGACTCAGTGCGTCCTCAACAAGAGCGGGCGCTTGACGAAGAAATGCGCGATGAAGAAAGAGTGAAATTGCAACTAGTTAAATTTTTCAAAATATAAACTTATACGTTTTTATCAATGATTCGTGCAAATTGGTCGTATCAATTGTCTTTTTTCATTTCGTTTTTTAACAAATGTTATTCATAATAAAAATAAAAAATGTAATTCAATAATGATTTGCAATGAACAGCATGCACTCGGTCAGTTAATTGGGACTATATACTTTCGATCTGAACATTTTTTCTGACATGCCAAATTGCTTCAATATATTGCAATAGCTGTGTATGAGTGGTATAACCAGACATAATTTTCGAGGGCGTTATACGGCATCGATCAAAAAAGTTGCAAAAAAGGCCGAAAAAAGGAGTTCAAAAACTTTCGGAAGGTGTTTTGACCTCGAAACAGAGCCATGGCTACGCCCGTGCTGTATATTGACAGGCGTATATACAGAGAACTATATTCACCTAACAACTTGCTATGTACTAACTTTATAGGAACTGATCTAAATACACAAAAGTAACCGTGTATGAACTTCGTATTTACATATGTCCATACAGATTAAAAGTACGTACAATATTGATAGAGTCAATAAGGTGCTAACAGAAATTCTAAAGACTTTTAAAGGCCATTTTTGTAAGGGATCGTCCAACCTGCCCGTTAAGCATGCACTGAGGATGTCTGGCAAAATTTCCAGCACCAAAATTTGGAATGTATTGCCTAATGTCTTGAAACTTGAAAACAGCAAGTTTGTCACAAAGTTTACGTTCAAGGCTTTCATTATCATTCCCGATTGGTTTCTTGCTTCAGACTGCAGTGCATAGCTGTCTCAACACGGTTGTGTTTGAAATTATTTTCATTCTTCTTTCTTTGCGTTCATCATGGTTCTCGGATTATTTTTATAATAGACCTTTAGTAGCCACACTGTTATAGGTATAAATGTTTGCATTGTCTATCATTTTACGAAACAAGCAATAACAGTTTGAATTTGACAATTTGGATCCATCCTTAATAGTTCATTCTATCATGAAACCAGATTATATTGAATGGTCATCTACAGATGACAATTATGGAAGCGTGAATCTGAGCTAGTAAAACAATTATTAATGCCCATATATGTTCGCACCAGGTTGAACTTTGAATCCCTTGGTCTTTATTTGAGCTCGAAGTATAAAGTGTCTGCCACACAGATCTATTTACACCATCTTAATTGCTTTTTTGCTGAAGCGCAGAGTTAGAGCCTGTGAAATAAGCAAAATGTTAGAAATAATACGTTCTTACCCTTGAAATCAATGGAAGCGGTTCTATAATGTAGGCGCTTAGGTGCTCTTCATAGAGACGTTGTTTCTCAGTCGCTTTGTCAAGATATTTATATACGGAGGACTAAATGAAAGCAATAATGTTCCTGACGGTGCTTAGGCTCACTCAGTACCTTCTCAGCTGCATTCATTAATACATTATGTAGCACTGAGCGTGAGTAACGAAGCTCTAAGCTCAAAGCAGGTACTAGGGTTGCGCCTGCATTTTATATTCCATTCTAATATTTGTTCTGTCACGTAGGCTGGAAATATCGCTGGCATGGTTATGCACATGTATACCTTATTCCAAAAGTCAAGCCAAGTTGTGACATTGATTTCGCGGAGAGAATTATGGGACGTTAAGGATTGATTGACCATCTGGATTTATGAGCTCTCTTTTCTTATTAAGACGCCCAACTGAGTCTTTCATTATTTAGCAGGATAATGCTGAAACCCTATGGTATATGGCGATATTTTTCTATAGGTCCCTCTGGTGCAAGATGGGTTCTTCCTGGTCTAGTAATGCTATTGTAATAAATTCCCTATCGACAAAACCTGAAGGGCACCAAAGTTCTGAAGCTCGTTCATTAAGAGCATGACGCAACAAAGGTAATGACGTCCTTTTGCAGCTTCGCTTTCCGGGGGTCGTTACCGCACTTTTTCTAAGCACCTTACCGCTAATAGCTTGGTTTCAGCCTCTATTATATCTAAATATTGATTTGCATTCAGTTTGGGCAACTTTATTTTGTTAACTACCACTTTCTATAGTTGCACAGCCCAACCTAATCTAAGCTATACAAATTTTTCAGTTGCCAGCAGCGAGAGACTTGCTCCGGATCCTTGGCTCGTTCCGGAGACGCCAGAGTTTCTACATTCCGGAGCGTGTAATAAACTCGCGTTAAAATATGATATTTCTCTGGAAATATAAGTGTTCCTGCGGAGACAGTGCTTTCAAAGTGTGAACTTTGTTGCGAAACACACTGTTCACCATCCTCTCTCATGTCATTGCGTGATTTAAGAGAGTATGTTGCTGGGTAACTCGGCAAAGCATAATTCATAAATGGCCGCTGCGCAGCACGAGACAATGAAGAGACGTCTACACAGCAAACGAAGATTCGGAAGTGAGTTTTATTTGATAAAAGGCACACATTTTACACATTCAAGCCGTCATAACAGAGGTTATGCGCTGTCCAATAACCTGCAGTGTTTTCATTCGGGTACACCTTTACCGACTGGTGACTTTAGTGATCTTCATCCTTCATGTCTATAAAGAACGTCGCGATAAGCTCAGGAGCAGTCTGGCCCCGGCAGAAGCAAGCACATGCTCGATTCTGCCAGTGCCGCCGCATGAGTACACATCTCATCAGATGAACCAATAATTACACAAAGTGAAAAGCGGCGCGCTTGCTGATTTCGATCCCGCGTCTCGCCAACACCCTTTCCTAACTACGTCGAGCGCGAAGCAGACCTGATCAAAACGAAGGTAGCACAACAGGATGTACAGAAGTGGTCATGAGATTACCAACGAAGTTGCATACGTTCAGGTTGCTGTAAGCCGTGCATATAATCCTGTGGGTAAACCTACTACCCGATAAAGTTTCTCTTGTCTGTCAGGGCTACGTACGAGCTGAAATGCAACAGTGAACAAAAAAAAAATTCAAACATACTACTTACGCCTGTATTCGCTGTCTCACTACATCTTCCTCTTTTTCCCGACTCTTGGGTTTTTCGGGCCGCCTAAGCTGCATAGCCTGTGCTTGTCTCTACCTTAAGTGTGTCGTCGGCCTCGTCGCCGTGCGGAGCAGATGTAAGTGCACCACCAGCACTCAGGCAAGAATTCAGCGCATTTCCAAATAATCGCAGATTATGATTAACAGCTTTCCGTAATCGCTCAATTGGAAAGTATATTGCATTGTTGCACCTTTCCAATAATAACCAATGGGGCTGAAACATGGAGGCCGGCGAAAGGGGTCTGTGTTGAGGACAATCAGGGAGCCATAGTAGGCGTAACGGGAAGATATAGGTGGCTTTTTGTTTGGGTCAGCCAAATAGCTCGAGTCAATAAAATTCTAGCGGAAATAAACGAACAGAATTCAGCTTAGGGAGCACGTTTACTGCGAAGAGAGGTTAACCGATTGTGGCTTAGGGTAACCACAGAATGCCAAGGGAAGGGCGGTGGTTGAGAACTGTGCAGGGGTCAAGCGGATATAATCTAGCACGAGGCTGGGTCAAATAGAGGAATATGGAAGAGACCTTCGCACTGCAGTGGGTATAGGCCGGCTGATGATGAGAGCTGCCGCAATTTATAATATATCGGCTTTCGATGACGATTCCGCATAACCACAAGTGTATCATACTTTAAGAACCGAACAAAGAGCGACGCTGATTCCGTAGAATGCTTCGCTATATCACCTGGCAATTCAGACATTCGATGGTGGTTCGTTGAATAACCGAATTCGCCGAACACCCATCGCTCAGTGATCATACGGCGAAGTCTGTCACGCAATCGCTCTGCGCTGATTTGTTGTGAGATTAAGGATGTCGCGAGACCACGTGAAATATTTTCATAAATAAAAAAACTTCATTGCGCCGATTGCAAACGGAGCACATGAACTCTAAGGATATCATAATTACAGTAGTGATGACATGACGACAGGTACAAGAGCGCTGATGGAACGAAGACGTAAGTGGCACACCGACTTTGGCTCAGATGCTGCATGCAATGGATTTGAAACACTGCAGTCAAGAACGGCAATAGTGACAGAGCTGGTAGACAAGTGCTGGCGGAACGAACTGCTCTGGCATCGACATAATGGTTGCCAGTAAAGCAGAGGGAGGCTGCAATGGGAGGGCTGAGCGCAAATAATCAAGGAGGTCCCTCATGATTTCAGGTCAACAGTTGTAATCTTTCAACTAACCTAGAACTCTATGCTGACTTACTGATGTTTCCGTAAGCTTTACGAATTTTATTGTCGACAAGACCGACTGTCAGTTTCCCCACTAAACCTGGTTGAAATAAAGTGGAGGAGTATTAAGGACAGCATCGGCGCTACGATATTACTAACCTTTATCAAAACATGCATGTTTTAGCTAGCCTGAAATAAGATTCATATCTCGCAAAATTATATGCTCGCGAAGTGCTGGCGGTTTTCAGCTTTTGTTTGTTGCTGTTAATGAAATTATTGCCTAAATACAATTAGGGCCGTGGTATCAGTAACTCACAGTAAGCTGTAAAAGTTGTCTTTACTGCCTGAAATTCAATCGAAACGGAAAAAAAGAAATACAAGAATCATGCCTACTACGAGCGCTGATTCACTTCACTTTATTCGCCTTACAGACCCCCTTCCAGGGGTATTACATAAGGGATGGGTCAATATATACAACAATAATACATGTCATTGCCTCTCGACAAAAGTAGTTACAGCAAAGAAGATGGGCACGTGATAGCGGCGAAGTTGGTAGGGAGAACATTCCGGTCCACAGCAGTGCGAAGACAAAGGAGCCTGAAAACGTTGCAGTAAGAGGGAGGGGCCGGGCAATCTGAAACGGATGTGCAGTGCGGTGAGGTATGCTGGTCGGATGAGTTATGTAATTGTACCACAGAAGCAGACTTTCAGTTTTATTGTATATATTTTCAATAATGGAGCACATGCGGCGCAGCCTTTATTTCAGCCGGTCATCAAGTTCTTGGCGTATTCGATTACCTTGAGTTGGTACCGGACGTCTCTGGGCAGATCACGGGCGGAGCATTCCTGCGAGGTCAAAAGGAGCACATACGCAGCTTGCGTAAGCCAGATGCGATTAGGCGAACAATGTTACTGAAGGCAATATTTCTGCATGGGCGAAAGATATTAAAGCCAATAATTTAGGGCACAATTTTGAGCACAAGTGAGCTTGCTTTTTTATATAAACTTTCAAATACGTTACTTGACCCTACCAGCTTTGTCTAAGATATTGCAATACCTGGGGTGAGGCGAGAAGACATACACGACAATACAAACAGGCAGCATTCATCACAACGTATACGCTCGTTTTGAGATCTTTCATCAAATTGCTTTATAATTTGCTCGTCGTCACATATACATGCTTAACTATCCAACAAACTGCAAAGGCACAATATGAAAAAAAGGAGTAAAGGAACAAAAAACAAAACAATGCATAGATGCTTCAGAGAAGACAAAGTGACGTCTTTCCTTAGGGCGGCAGTGATTTACCACTATAGTCTTTTTGTTATACTCGCACGCGGATCCCTGCATTTTCTCTCTCTTAGAAAACATCCCTTATCCTCGGTTAACCTCTGCGGGTTAATCTTCTTTCCCGCTTGCAGGAAAGGAATAAAGAAGCTAGGCTTTCTGAAGTCTGACCAAATTGGCCCACCGTTCGCACAACGTATGAAGACAAATAAACGTCGACTGATTTGCAATCAACCCATAGAGCAAAATTTGGAGGACGCTTAAGCTTCGCCTTCAAGAGTGGAACGCGATAGCGTTATTGCACCTCGTCGAGAAAATTTATTAAACGTAAGGGTATTGGGGCATCCTCGCACCGGTACCCGCGCGGCCCGAAGGGGAGAAGCGGGTGAGCGAAGATAGTGATCTATAGAAAGGAAAGACGCTTGATCCTACAACAACGTGAGGGTGCACGGCGAAACGTCAGGGGCGAGTGGCCTGCCACGTGTAGGGGCAGCGCCGCACATTGCGAGGAGGGGTTCTTCTGTGTTTGCCGCAAGATGGCTCTGCATGTGCGAGAAGAAATGTAACGGAAACGTACTTCGCTACTCGTGTAACTGCGACTTCTGTAAGTAACATGCTCATAATGACCGATATACACCGCAGTATAACGTTCTACGGCACGTTTCTAAGGCAACACCGCATTCACTAGAAGCGCTTTTGTACCGCTTTCAAGCATCTAACTCGTGGCTGAGTGTTAGCGTCTCCGTCTCACACTCCGGAGAACCTGGTTCGATTCCCACCCAGCCCATCTTGGAAGTTGCTTTTTATTTATGAGTGCATGCCGGGATTTATCGCTCACGGCCAACGCCGCCGACGACACCGGCTTTTCTGCGACACGAGCTCCTTAACGCTACCGCGTTAATATATGACAGTGGTGCGACAACAAAGACATACGCGGCTCTACCCCTGTCACACAAGGCAGAAATTTAAATACGATTAATTAGGATTAAGTGCGTGTGCGACAATGGCGACATCACAATGGAGTATGTGAATATGCGCCAAGAGTATACATAGCTGTAGCATGTAACCCCTACTTTCGTTTACGAGTATTGTACTCGACCAGTTAGTCGCTCTGCTTGAGGATTTATTTAATATACCACTAACATGCACTTGTTTCCTCCCCTAGCCTGCCCCCTTCCTCTCTCACATTGTCTCACAAAGCTGCAGTGCTTATACTTTTTAAGGCTCAGTCTTTTCTACATTATTGGGGCCACTGTACAAAATAGTGGACGAAAGAAGAAATAAAGATATGTCCATAGATGGGTTTATATTGAAGAATTGTTTCGGAGGACCCAAGCAAGTACCGCTTACACCCACTGACTCCACAGTTCTATCCTAGTGTTTTCAGAAGCGTGAAGATATCGTTTCAAAGTCTGCGAAAAACAATTGCCCAGAAATAATCGCAAGTATTTTATGCAGTAAGTCGACCGAGATAAATACGCTGAGTATCCAGATCAGATTTTGATATGCATCGATATCAGTGTGTGAAAACAGTGCAGGACGTTTCAACCGTTCAAATTATTACAACTTGTTTCCATAGGAAAGTATTTTAGCATCACTAATTTTGTGTATGAACAACATACCAGTTATAACTTCTAAGCAACCTTCCGAAGTATCTTCTATACGCAGCAGACACAGGTATCTTGTCTTAAGGCGGTAGCATTCTATTGATCATTTCCCACAATAACAGTGTGAAATGCAAATAGAAGTCATGGAGCACAGCAAATACATTGGTAGTAAATACAAAAAAAAGAAAACCCATACTTTTTTCATACCGTCAGATCGTCGTTGCGTAACATATTAGATTAATTTTCGACAAGTCCACTTTTTGAAGGGGTGATGACACCAAGTTTGGAATATATTGTTAAGGGAAACTTACACAGCTGTAAACGCCAGGTAACTCTCAGAAGCACACACCACCAGCACGAACCCAGCCTGAGCGTGGTCTCCTTCACAACACCACACCAGTGCGTCGTCGTCATCTAGATATTGCGCACCGTAACAGTATTCCCCGCGGGGAGAAGCACCGTCCCGGTGCTGCCTACACAAGAGAACTTGAATGGTATGGTTTCAGACGGGCGACGTGCACGATTTCTGAATGAGGGGTTGTGGAAGGATACTTGGGCTGTAGAGGGGCGATCTCATAGGTCACATCGGTGACTTGTCGCAGGACGCAGTAAGGACCCACGTAACGAGGCAGAAGTTTCTCGCACATCCCCACACGGCGGGCCGGAAGCCAAAGAAGCACGAGGGAACCAGGAGAGTAGTGGACGTCTCGGTGATGTAGGTCATAACGACGCTTTTGTGAGCACTGAGACGCGCCAAGCAGGTCTCGAGCAATGTGGCGGGCGGCATCAGCGCGGGCGATGGCGTCCGAAGCGTTACTACAGGAAGAGTTGTCAAGAGGCAGCAAGGTGTGGAAGGGTGAGTAAAGGGTCGCAGCCGAAAAGTAGATAAAAGGGAGAGTATCCGGTGGTATCATGGTGTGAGGAGTTATAGGCGAACTTGACGAAAGGTAAGGAGATGTCAAAGTCAAGATGGTGATCGGACACATACATAGATAGCATGTCGGTCAGCGTGCGATTAAGGCGCTCAGTAAGACCGTTCGTTTGCGAATGGTAGGCCATGGTGAATTGGTGATGAGTAGCGCATGAGTGGAAGTCATGAACCACTTTAGAAAGGAAACAGCGACCACGATCTGTGAGCAGTTGACGCGGAGAGTCATGAATCAAGATTACGTCATGCAAAAGAAAGTCAGCAACGTCGGAGGCGTAGCTGGTGGGGATGGCCCTGGTTGCAGCATATCGGGTAGATTAATCAGTCGCCACAGCAATCCATTTGTTTCCAGAAGTCGACGTCGGAAAAGGTCCAAGAAAATCGAGGCCCACACGAGAAAACGGTTCCGTCGGCACTGAGATTAGTTGCAGGGGCCCACTAGGTTGAAGCGAGGGTGTCTTACGGCGCTGTCATAGCTCACAAGCGGCGACGTAGCGGCCGACAGAGCGGTAGAGACCAAGCCAGAAAAATCGTCGTCGCACACGGTCGTACGTGCGTGATACTCCCAAGAGTCCTGCTGTAGGGGCGTCGTGAAGTGGGGCGAGGACAGTAGAGCGCAGATCAGCTGGAACAACGAGTAAAAGTTCCGCGCCATCTCGACGCATATTGCGTCTGTATAATGTCTCGTTATGGAGCACAAACATACTGGCGGAAGAATCGGGGTTGCTGCGCAGCTGGTCTATAATTGGTTGCAAGGCAGGATCACGCCGCTGTTCGGAGGCGATATTTATAAAGTCCGAGATGGACAAAATGTGGTCGTTAGCAGTATGGTCGGACAAATCGCGAGGATCTACGGGATGGCGGGACAAGCAGTCAGCGACTTGGTGTAAGGGGCCGCAGTATACCACAGTAAATTCCTACTCTTCTATTTGCAAGGCTCAGCGACCTAAACGGCCAGTTGGGTTCTTAAGTGAGGACAGCCAACACAAAACATGATGGTCTGTCACTACACAGAAGGACCGCCCAAACAAATAAGGGCGGAATTTGGTCAGCGCCCAAGCAAGTCCAAGGCATTCCCGCTCTGTAATTGAATAATTACGCTCATAGGACGAAAACAGGCGGCTGGAGTAAGCAATGACGCGGGAGGATCCATGCTGGGACTGCGCAAGGATAGCACCAATACCATGGCCGCTAGCGTCGGTGCGCAGTTCGGTAGGTGCAGAAGGATCGAAGTGCGCCAGAACGGGTGGTGTTTTGAGAGCGGAAATAAGCGTCGTGAAGGCATAGGCTTGGTCCCAACCCCATGTGAAAGGTACGTTTTTCTTCAGAAGAGAGGTAAGCGGACGAGCGATGTCTGTGAAGCTCCGAATGAAGCGGCGGAAGTAGAGGAAATTCAGTCCAAGGAAGGTTCGCACGTCACTTGAGCTACGTGGGGTAGGGATATTGCGCACCGTAACATTATACTGTTTATTGCATCTTATTCCTGATGTGCTAGGCAACTAAACCTCACAGCTTTATCTGCAACAGAGCTGCAGATAAATTTAAAACTAGTATTTTCGTTTCTTCGTCAACTGCTTACTGATCTGGCAATCGGCGCAGCCGGTGATGACATAGGAGGACGTCGCGTCGTCCGCTGCATATTGTGTGCACGAGCAGCGTCCACCACGGTTACGTGAAGCCGCGGTAATACCCGTCCAACAGCAGTCATACCACTTACCGAGGTTACCACAAAATGAGCTTTTCATCTATCGCTTTTAGCGATTTTAACCTAGGAAATAGTGGCATTGTGGGCGGTATTCAGGTGCGTGTTAGCGCCGGAGTACGAAAGGCGCACGAGCAGACTCGCTCGAACAGTGTACACGTTGAACACTGAACCACGTTCCAAAAGGTCCAAATAAATGTGCAGCATAT
>JAJIZL010047370.1:0-21802 GCA_023969395.1 Amblyomma maculatum
AGCGACAAGTTTGATGTCGCATAGTCGCTGCGCAAGCTGTCTTGTGGTACACACACTAGGCACGACAGAAACTCGATCGATCGCAACTGAAGTCTGTTCGCATCTACCCGTCTTCCGAGGTCACAACGCGATAAAAAAAAAAATAGTACATAGGACAACGCGCGCGAAGGTGCCGTATCGCGGCCACGTACCGCTACATATGTGGCCACATATAATACCGCTCCTCCATCAACAAAATGCCAATCACCAGCATGCAGCCCAACTACCTTGTATACGCAATCATTTGCGGATCCGTTAGCAGCGAACCGTCCGGGTTCTGAAGGAGACGGACTTTACAAAAGCTATGCAGAACGATGCGCAGCGTCGTCTGCTCTTGGCCAAGCGGAGCGTACGCGATGCTGCACTTTTTTCTGCACCTCTTCTGGAGCGAGTGCAGAGTGAGCGAGAACTCGTGCAGAACTTGACAAAACGAGGAGAGAAGTGCAGACGGCGCGCGCGGCACTGGCAAAACGAGGACGGCGGTGCTGCATTGCTTGAACTAGTGCAGCTGGTGCAGGCAAATCGAAGAGGCCTCAAGTCGGGCCATTAGCAACGGCGACGCGTTGCTAGCGTTGCTATGAAAACTCAGGCCACTAGCAACAGCGTTGCTAAGGGCCCTAGGTACGTGAGCGTCGCGGAGAAAGGGTAAAGGAGGAGGAGAGACCGGCTTCAAAATAATGACGTCAGGGCCTCTCCTAAGCTAGGGTACAGAGACCGGCTTCAAAATAATGACGTCAGGGCCTCTCCTAAGCTAGGGTAGCTAGGGCCCGATCCTCGCCCCGCCGGGGTGGTTCAGTGGTAAGTATAGACGCCCGACTACTGTGCCGGAGTACACGGGTTCGAACCCGACCACGGCGGCTGCGTTTCGATGGAGGCGAAACGAAGTGGCGTCCGTGTGCTGTGCGATGTCAGCGCACGTTAAAGATCCCCAGGTGGTCGAAATTTCTCCGTAGCCCTCCACTACGGCTCCCCCTTCTCTCTTTCCACTTTCACTCCCACCTTCCTCCCTTCCCTTACGGCGCGGTGTCCACAGAGGAAGTGTGACCGATGCTGCGCCTTTCCCTTCCTGTGAACCAACCAACCAACCAACCAACCAACCTCGATATTCGCCTTTTCGGCCATGTTGTGACGTACCCGTGACGTAAAAATTGAGGCGGTGCTAAAACGCGTGTACACAGAAATTGATGACGAAATTTAAAAAACAAGGAAAAAAGTTACAAAAAATAACGCCGTCGTCTACTACTTGGCGCCGATTACAAAAAAAAGCCAACGCTGCGATGCCGAGAAGCTGAAGGGTCGGTGAGAACCGTGTTTACGCTGCATATACGCGTCGCGCGGCACGGCAAGGCTGAGGAGATAGTGATTAGTTACGGTCGTTGCGACCACAGTGCATCATAGTACATACGCTGTCGGATGTCCAGCAGCAGCTAGGCTGAGCGAACGGCGGTACTCGACGCAAACCCCGCAAACAGCCGGTCGTCAAGTGTGAGCGATGCCTTACTTGAGACGAGTGCATGTGGCTAGTTATGGACTTAGTCGAGCAGAGAAATCGGCGAGTATCAGGATCGAGCTTTGCACATTAGTGGGTATAAAGAATTTGTTTACGAATACTGAGAATTGGAAGTGCCCAGCAGATTTTCGGGCTGCAGTTGCCACTAGAGAAGAGACACACCTGTTCGACGACAATGCTGGCCTTCTCAATTGGTATCACTGCCGTTGGAAACTGCCTGCGGCAGCCCACCGTTTCCATCATATGTTAGCAAGTCTGCTACGGCTACGTGTCGGCTTCAGTGACGTAGCGTGCGGATGTCGGCCCGGTGGAGCGGCGTAGTGAAAACACGCATAGTGGAGAGCTCGATTAGGCCATATATCTGGCGATCTTAGCCTGCGCTGACGTCGGACCACCTTAAGCGCGTTAATTCCATCGAAATGCGATCGTCATGGCTGGGCAACGCACATACTGCGGATCAGAGAGCCGAGCGTCTATGATCATTATTGAGCCATCGCGGCGGGGACGTTTTTACGCTGCCGCACAGGAAACGTTACCGCGAATTTCGTCACAAAAATAAGCAGATACGATTTTCTGGCAGCAATAAAAATGCAATAAAAAGTGTAGCCAGATACCCACTGGCAGCAATTACAGGTTAGCTTTCACGCTGATGGCATTTAATGTGCCCTGAATTAGACATAGCACGCTGTATGCACATTTCACCGCATGCAGAGTGTGTCACTCTGTTGTGGCAGATGTATTAATTACCTCGTTAAAATAAAAAAAAATTATTCTCCTTGGTTTCTGAGCATGTTGCATAAAAACATTTTATAAAAGTAGCAACACTGCTCGTCTGATGCAGGTACACATCACACCCCAATGTCACAAGTGAAACAAAATTTGTCAGGTACAGCCTAGTTCCTTTGCTACTGTTTACCAGTTTTGCACTTGCAATAGCGTCTGGCACTTTCTTTCAGTGCAGCAAGATTCTTCAGAGGAGAGAAGGGTGAAGAGGTCGGCTAGAGAAATGCCTTCACATATACTATTTAACACTCAGGAAGTGAAGGAACAGCATGAAGAGTGAATATGATATATGATGCCTAATTACAATGAGCTAGATGCAGTATGGAAACCATTTTCTTGAAGCAATTGTCACTGAATGTAGCATTCATGCACACATTAACCAGTGCACATGCTACACAAAGCCCGAACCTGTCTCTGAGTGAAGCAAGGGAGCCAAAGGGGAAAACAAGCGTGACTTTAAGGACACCGTAAGTAAAAAGTAACAGCAACAAAAAAGAAAAACAGAAGCATGCACAGGAACAATATTAGACAAAAAGAGGCATGAATTTGCAAGGCTGATGTGGCCTGCAGTACATTATTTTTAGGAGAGACAGCAACGCAATCGGGTGGTGTTCTGGATTTTTTGGCAAAGGTTCAATAATGCCAGGTGATAATACTGTATGATTTGTATTGGCTTTGCCATCCCGTGTGCTCTTCCAGCAATGCATAATGTCCAACGTGCAACTGTCTAACATCCACTCTCTGGCAGAGTGGATGTTAGACAGATCTGGCAGAGACATTAGTCTGCCAACCAAGATCCGTATAACTCGTGCTATGGTCTTTCCAGTTGTGATGTATGGATGCGAGAGTTGGACTGTGAAAAAGGCTGACCGCCGAAGAATTGACGCGTTTGAATATTGGTGCTGGCGAAGACTCTTGAGAGTTCCTTGGACTGCCAGAAGATCAAATCAGTCGATATTGTCAACTATAAACCCTGACTGCTCATTGGAGGGTCAAATTCTAAAGTTAAAGCTCAGCTACTTCGGTCATCTGATGAGAAGAGAGGAGTAGCTGGAGAAAGATTTGATGTTGGGAAAGGTTGAGGGTCGCCGGAGAAGGGGTAGGCAGCGAACGCGATGGTTAGATGGCATCCTCGAGGCACTGCAGAGGAAGTTATGTGATGTTAGGAAGATAGTGAGAGTCCGGAAAGCGTGGCGTGACATGGTCCATAGGGTCACGAAAAGTCGGACACGACTGAATGACTGAACTGAACTGACACTCTGACTCAAAAACATGCTCAAATGAACCTCACCTGAATACGGGCATAAATATGGGAATAAAGCATGGAATTTACTTTTTCGATATTCTGATTGCATATCATTTGAAAACTAAATGTGATGGTTTGTTTAAATGAGCGTATGATTTGCAGCTAGTGTGTCTTGTATGCATGGTTTTTCCAACAAGTTGCAGTATAGCTTCTGTCCTTTATATTGGCAAAACATGCATACTTTAAGAGACCCGCTACTCACGTAACACATTCCCTGTAGCTTTAAACAGCTCATCGTTGACTAACAATTGGTGTATCATTTTCTTTTGGTACTTTTTGGCATTTTTTTTTACATGCACCTGACATGAAGCCTTGATTATAAGAAAACTGAAAATTACAATATACAAAACAATACAAAATTTATTTACAGCACTCCACACTCTACAATACACAGCCTAAAATGAAAGGCTGTCACACATTCAAGTAATTACAGTATTGTTGTACTTGTATAGCCCATCGCCATATCTGAAAGGTGGCACGGCCTTGGAGACCAAAGAAGAGAAATTAGTTATACAAAGCAAGGGAACACAAGATAGGGTCAAAAACCCATTCTCCAAGTGTTTGGCCCAAGATAACCCCAGCACCAGCAAAGCAAGCACCCACTGTTTTACCGATGAGTACCCAACACCACTGAGGATTGGTCCCCAAATGCTCAAACCACTAGGCTGCAACTACAGTTAAGGGATGCTATGCGTTCCACAGTATTACCAGTATCAAAGATTATGGAACTCAACTTCATTTAAATGGTAGTCGGCACCTGGGACAGAGCCAGTATTCCCTGATTCTGTTATGGACAGAGCAAAGGTAGTTATAGTGTATAAGAATGATTTTACCTGTGCATAAATGCCTGCCACACCTAGAATGCTCCCTTTATGCAGTCTACCAAAAAGCAGAAATGTTTGTCTTGAGAAGACAAGCCTTAAGCATTATTTCAGCAAGTCACTCATGTGACGGCTATCAGGCAAACCAGCACAGCACTTGAAAACTTCATGCTCTAAAAACAATTGTGGGGACACGCAAGCTCAGCATTTACCGCTATGACACAACAGCTTTATTGGCTCCTGTCTGCAGACTCTCGTTCATGTGAACCGACTTTGCTACTCTAACAACTAGTATTTATTCTATGATACATATCAGTAGCATATACCTGTAAGTTATCCAATTATGTGGAAGACCACTTGTCTAGATACCTATAAAGCCCACTCTAACCAAGCTGTATGGATGCGTTTCCATGGCCTAAGGGTTGCCTGTCTTATTATCCAAAGATCCTGCAAGGTTTATCACCTCACACATTCATCTCAAAGGTGAAGCCAGAGACGTCACATTGAGTATTCGGCCATGTCACCTGTCTGAAATGTGCCCAAGATTTTCCACTCACAATGTCGCGTTTTGTGCAGAAGAGAGGCTTTAACGTTGCTGCATCAAAAAAAAAAAGCAAGAAGCCAACAGCTGAACATCTATGCTACATTAGGCTCTGCTGGCTCGCAAGACATTTGACCACGGTGCCAACAGCCAAGTTATAGATGCAGCTGTGGCAGAGGCTGTACCACAGAAACAACACAAGAATGTGGTCAAGATAAAATGAAATCGCTTTGTTCACAAATTGTTCAATACATCATGAAAAAGAATGGCTCACTTATGGATAGTATGACGTCTACTGTGTTCAATAGGATTGTACCTTCAGGAAGTTATCTTTTGAATGCAATCTTAAGAATATATTGTGGTGTTCAATTTAGGCTGTACACATAGCAGACGTGCAAAATATGGAACGCATTCTGCAGAGAGGATTGCTGAAGCCGATATAATAGGAAAGCATAGGGATACTAGATAACGTAGAAAACAAATGTGACAATAGGATAGGTGTAAGTGAAACTAGTGCAGCTGTCACTTATGAGAGCAAAAAGTTATACAACTCAGTACTAGCACAATGGTACAAGATGTTGAAAAGTGATGATGAAACAAAAGTGTCCTTGAAAGTGCTTCTACATAAATGAAATGAAAGTGATTGGCATAAAATTGATGCCCCTTCCTTAAAATTCTCAATTCAGAGCTCACAAAGAACAATGAAGATAAGGCTACAAAAGCAACTAACAGAAAACAAAATAATGAAGCAGTTATACACAGCTGCAATCATTCGATAGACATCTCGAGTAATGAAGCCATGCTCCAGTGGCTTACAGCATGAATATGTGAGCTTTACCTACCCTCTTTTAACATATGTGAGTGCCGGAGGGCATGTGGCAGCAGCAAGAATGTGTCAAGAAGCAACTGGCCCAGATAGCAGCCTCATAATAGGGGTATGGAAGGTCTACACACAACGCTATCATGGAGGGAGATATTTTATGGAACAAGATATGTAGCAATGCACAAAAGGAGGGAAGCATTTTGTAGAGCTGCAGTCAAAAATTTATGAAGGACAATCTTATCAAAAAGTTTTTATTTCATTCCTGCGCTTGTGCATCATTATTGTGACTATGGGTTATATACTGTAACATGAAATGTCAAGCAATTTATCTCGTACACAAATGAATGCATTCTTTCCCCTGCGAAGCCACCTTCAAGAACTTTTGCCAGTGGGTGCACATGCACATTAATATCACCTAGTTACAAAACAGAGAAGTCAATAGTTGCCTTTGTAAAAAAACTGAAGAATACAAAAATGTTCATTGATAGCCGAGCCACACAAATGATGCAGAGGTTAAACAGGTTATCTGGGATCTTGATTAACATCACTAAAAAACATCAGTAATTGCAGTGCAAAGTGAAAATGGCAAATTTTGCAAAAGTGGAATCTAAAATTGCCAAAATGGGTTGACAGGTTGGCTGGGGCCTAATTTTTCGTGCATACAACAATGAAAGACAATGACCACCAAATAGATGCACAAATTATCCTTGGGAAAACTAGTTGATTGCTGTTCATCTACATTCAGCATATGAAGGAAGCAATAGAAAACAAGTATAAAGGCAACCAAATACAAAGAAGCACAGCTCGCTTCACTCTGCAGTTTGTGGAAAAACGCAGTGGGCACCTCACGTTTCACCCTAGTAGCACACAAGATAGGTGTAACGAAATGGACTCTGCTATAGTAAACGACTGCAGACACATCCACCAGGGTGCACGTATGTCAAATATTCTCACTGAAGTAGTATGCAGACTGCCTGCTTGCCACAAACACCAAAGTGAATTATAAACTACTGGTGCACGCACGTCCTACTCAGAATGGCACTTCTGGAGGTAGAAGGAGAACGTTTTTGTACCTTCCTGCGTTTCATTGACATGAAGCACTTAATAAAATGCACACTGAGTTTAAGCAGAACACAAAAAAGCAAAGTATACAACAAAGAATGACAGCCGTAGTGGAGGGCTCCGGAAATTTCGACCACCTGGTGTTCTTTAATGTGCACTAACATCGCAGAGCGCACGGGCGCCTTGCTTTTCGCCTCCATCGAAAAGCGGCCGCCGAGGCTGGGATTCGATCCCGCGTCCTTGGGAACAGTAGTCGAGCGCCGTAACCACTGCGCCACCCCAAAGCTGAACTTGGTTCTTGCACATGCTATCAACAAAATGTACACCAAAGAGATGGTTATATCCCAAAACCACAGAAAAAATTAAGACTTGGACGGCTTTTCAGCAGTACGCTATCGAACATGAAGCAGTAAGAATGTGCACATTGATCACTTGTGGTATATATCAAAATCATGACAGCGAGTGAAAATCTCAAGTGCAGGTGATCAAGTTGTTCCTGTCCGAGTTAATATAAATGTTGCATGTCCTCTTCCTTGTACTTGTTGATGTTCCTGCTGCGATTACCATTTGCAGGTGGCGTCAATGTCATGTGATCTGCACACACTACAAGCTGTAACGATTTTCAAAAAGAGCTGTCCATCTGCATAGCACTTCACATCTGATGTGGCCGTCCAGGGACAACGCGTGGCCTCCCAGATTATACAAGCCTAGCAGAGAGGTTAATGATGTTGAATATGGCCCCAGGATTTCTCACCACATGATGACTCAGATCGGAAGTGCTGCAACGGCTGCGCAAGGTCCACACGATCACCTGCAAATGTTTAGTGCCTAAATTATATGCAAATAAAATTTCAAACACGCATGGCATAGGAACATTCAAAATCATCAAAGCTGCAAGCTAAGCTGCGGTAAAGTGTAATCTATGAATGCAAGAAATGGTCAGTGCAAAACCTATACCTAAGTGAACCATTTCCGTAACAGGCAAAGACGGCTTGGTGGCGGAAATTGTAGTGTGACGGTTAACTTTTTTTTTTTTTGCCATTAAAGGAACGACTTATATCAGGCGATTTCACTTGTTTTTCCTTTCTCGGTCGTCGAAACCATTAAAGAAGAAATCTTGACAACTACGAGCACACAGTTTTTTTGTTTTTTTTTTTTTTTAAGTTCGTGCAGTGTAGAGAAGTTGAAGAAAATTATAATGCGTCGTAGAAATAGGCAGCTAAAAGCAACGCAAAATGCTGATTAAAAATATCGGATTCGCCGCATATGCGTCCTGTAAGTATTCCTTTAATCTTCAGTCATTTCCCGCCTGCGTACAACTTGAATGCGAATGACGCTGTATGAACAGTCACCTTTGCAGGTTTTCCTATTGCACTTACCTCTGTGATGCTCGACGTGCTGCATCATTTCCAGCAGATTGACTGCGTTGCCTTGCTAGTCGACACCCATCGAGAAGCCCGACACATTCCGGGAGCTCGTTGCTCGGCCGAACGAATACATTTCGTGCCATCCAACATCAGAGGCGTTCACCACTGGCGATCACACCCGAAACACCAGTAGCAACACTCCTCGGAGCTTGCAAATCCGCCACACTACACTCCTCGTCAGATACTGATCTGTACTGACGAGCTATCTTTCAAGACAATTTGACAGCATTGCTGTGCTGCAGCAAATTCTCGATCACCACTTGCAGACGACGAACGGCACGAAGACCACTAAGCGTACAAGTTCTTTCCTTCCTCCATGCGTACCTCCCTCCATGCCTCCCTCCATGGCCGCTGCCATTGCTGGGTCACGGCCGCTCAATGGAGGCGCACTTGGTGCCGTTGTCAGATTGGAGGAGGTTTGGCACCAGAAGGCACCGCACCTCAAGGTCTCACATAACCTATCTGCCCGTCATCATTCATACATCATCCCCGGCACGTCCCCCCCCTCCCGGATGTCCGGAAGGCGGAGGTTTTTGTTTTGGGATGACGGCCATACCCTGGCAAGGGGGCAGTCGTGTGGTGACACGCACACAGCAGTCACCGAACACTATGCCAACTGCGTTTAAGGTCCCCGCTGTGATAGCAGGCCGAACACAGGGAGACCGGACCTTCTTTGGACCTCGGATGTCCTGAAGGACAACTGTAACTTTAAAGGGCTTCATATCAATACTGTTATGGTACGCCCAGCTCGCAAATAATCGGTGGCCTGCTCCACATGTCTATGAAGTCTTGCTCGCTGAGGTGACGCTGCTCACGGCTTAGGTGAAACCAGACCTCCCTGCGGACTCGTGCGAGTACCTCATGAAGGCCTGGGACACTGCGCGAAAAAGCAGCGGCGCACCTGGCAGACCAGACTTGGTACATGCACTCAACGAGCAAGAGCACAAACTGTTTCACAGCATGCCTGGGTAACGGGTTGAGGTACCGGACAGTTTGATATGGCACTCCTGGAATGCTAAACAAGGTAGCCACTCGTCGAAGGAGGGCTGCTGGGAGAAGACATTGTGTAAAGATATGCACAAGGTCTTCACGACCACCACAGAACGGGCAAACTGGATGCAAGCTCGCTCGTGTGAATGCCTTGCTGCGGATGGGAAGCCGTCCGTGTGCAAAGCGATACATGAACGTTGCTCTGCTTGCATCCAAAAAGTCTGCCAGTATCAGATTCCAGCTTGGACGCATATTGGACAAATCTGTTTGAATATACCTAGGGGGGAGCTTTGGCGTCAAAAGATTGGCTAGATCTTTTAACGGTACTGCCAGAATATCTATGTCGGCCTGGAGGCCTCTGAGTCGCTCCAAGCAGTTAGCTGCTTGGGCGTAAAAGGGCGAAGGAGAGCCAGAACGGGGAACACAGTGAGAAAACGTGCTTTGCGAAAAAAGACGAAGGCGGGTGCTCAGGAAGAACGAGGTCAAGCTTCGAGTCAGGGACATGTCTGAATTCAGGGCTGTCTGGGTCCATCTGACGTGTAGCACTGCGGTTACTACGCCCAGGCCGGGGAGGCCAAGGCCTCCCTTGTCCCGAGGCTGTTTCACCACAGGCCTCCCGATTTGATCAATCATTCCGTTCCACAGGAAACGGAAGAGGATTCTCTCAAGCTGCAGCTTGGTACGTGCCGGCAGAGGTGTTATGCAGGCAACATACGTCAGGAACGAAAACAGAATTGACCGAACGACAGTAGCCCGTGCCGTGAGAGGGCACGCCAACGTCCCATATTCTCTAACTCTCTTCTCAAGCTTCTCTTTAGCAAGAGGCCAGTTGGTCTCGGATAACCCGTCGGAACGGAAGTGGAAACCTAATATACGAACTTCATCCCTCACAGGAAGGCCATGAGAGGGGTTTGGACTGGATGGTGCTTGCCTGATATACAGGGTGGCACTCTTGGATTTATTCAGCCTAGCCCCACTAGCCCTGCAGTACCCTTCTATGACGTTAAGGACGGAGCACACAGATGCCTCGTTCGGAACGACGATAGTCAGGTCGTCTGCATAGGCAAACATGGGGACAGGCGGAGAGCCTGGCGGTAAAGGAAATCTGCCTATCTGGGAGTCTTTTGCTAGTCTTTGGAGGAGAGGTTCGATTGCAAGCACATAGAGAGCAGGTGATAGGGGACATCCCTGTCTAACTCCACGGCCTACATCGAAAGCCTGCGAAACCATACCTTGAACTGTTACCGCAGAGGTAGGCCTTGAGTACAAGACTCTCACCATCCTCTGAAAATCAGAGTGGAGGCCAGCCTCCTCTAACACTCTGAACAAGTAGGCATGACTAATGATGTCGAATGCCTTTTCTTGATCAAAAGAACAAAGAATGCCTGATACATTACGCGCCTGCGCCCAAAGAAAGAGGTCTCTAAGGGCGAAACCATGAAGCTGGGTGGAGCGGCCTGGAACACAACAAGCCTGATACGGACCTAATAAGTCGCTAATGAACAATGTTAACCGTTTGGACAGGCATCTCGCGATGAGCTTGTAGTCGCAGTTCAGGAGCGTGATGGGACGCCAGGCTCTCAGGTCAGTGCGTCTCGACTCGTCCTTACACAGGAGAGTGATCAGCCCCTCCCTTTGAGTATCTGACAGAGCCCCCTCACTAAGGAGCCTATTCCCTAATGAGGTGAAAGGACCCCCCAGTTGCCCCCAAAATTTGACGTAAAACTCAACGGGGAGGCCGTCCGTCCCTGGACTGCGATTCCTACTGGAAGCCTTAATGGCTGCTAAAATTTCCTCTGCCTCTAAAGGACCACCTGGGACATCTACCATTTTTGACGGCCTCTCAAAAGGAAAAGAGGTCGTTGACGGAGGAGGGGCTGTGTACAAATTAACATAAAACTGCCTTGCCAATTTCAAAATGCCCTCAGGTGTTTTTTCAATGGAACCTGTATCGGGGTCAGTTACTGCTGAGAGGATCGACTCTGTGCGTGCTAAGTGGCGTCGGAGCAGATGCCTACTGCACCACGTCTCCCTTTCCCACTTTTCAGTGCGCAATGTGGCCCTCAAACGATTCCATCTGCGCTGGAGGAGAGCGCAATATTCTTTTCGGAGCAGCGGTCACCCCCGGTCCCCCGGAGAGAGGCGCGGAAGCCAGGAGGATCGCATCAGAGACTATTTTAATCTCCTCGCGCTCCTCACGTGCCCTCCGCATTCCCCAGGACCGGCAGCAATCGCGTACACTAGCCTTCACTCTATCCCAATCAGCACCATCGAGTGAATTATTCAAATCGGAGCTTAAAATAGACTTAATGTCATTCGCTACCTCCTTATCTAATAATAATCGCGGGTTGAGACGCCACGGTCCCTTGCCGCGAGGAGCTAACGAACCATGAGCGAAGCGGAGAATAACTAATTTATGGTCACTAAGGGCTGTTGAAAATGTCCACATGGATTGCATGCTGGGCACCAGTGACTGAGAAATGTAGAACCTGTCGATGCGGCTCTGCACGCGCCTCCCAGACCAAGTCATGCCTGACTGTCCTGAGCGGAGCGAGCGCCATGCATCATCAAGTTCTAGCTCACTCACTATTGCCCCAAGCACTTGCGCCCCATGGCGGTCCCGCCTCCTTGGGGTACCGCGAGTGGACTCGGTCCGTAACATCAAGCACGCAATTAAAGTCCCCAACAAAAACAACTCTGGAAGGACCAACCAGGTATAATGCATCCAAAGACGAAAAAAATGCATCCTGGTCACAGCCCTTGCATGGAGCATACACATTCACCACGCGTAAGCCGCAATCGAGATCAACAGACAAAACGCGGCCATCAGAATCTCTAGAGTGGCGCAGGACTTTACCGCGAAAACGTTTCATTAAAATAATGGCAACGCCGCGGGAGCCCGATGCTCCATAGCTCCAAAAAGATCTGGTGCCAAATGTTTCGTCGAAGTTCCCAATCTGGCTTAAGCGATAAACAAAAGTCTCTTGCAAAACCAGTATATCTATGTTCTTAGCTCGCGCAAGTTCAATAACCTCTGCTTGTTTCGGACGGCGTGAAATGCCGCGGCAATTTAATGTGGCAATGGTGAGAGCGGCAGCCATGGCGGTTTATTTATTTTAAAGGAACACTGCAACCAATTATTAACAGAACAACAACAACAAGCGGGTGCGGCCCGTCGCGTCGCGCCTCAATGGGGCTGGGGAAGCGCGTATTGGGAGAAGTTACAGTTTCCGCCGTCATTCTCCGCGGGGGCGCCACCACTTCAGGACAAAGCGCCGCCGGCACGCCGGGCACGGACGAGCAGACGACGCGGAAGAAGCGCGCTGGCTGGGTTGGCGCGTGTTATCGTTTTGACTACACAGCATAACCGCGTGGTTCTGATAGTTCTGCATGCGTGTCATGAGTGCCTGTGTCAACAGAGACCTAAGCGTATGCAGCACCATGCCAGGCAACTGCTGTGTGCCGCTGTGCACCACGAAAGCAAGAAAAGATCGGTTACCGTGAGTTCCAGTGCGGTTCACAACGTCGAGCAGAATGGCCGAAAAACATATCTCGGGAGGGCTAGGATGGAAAAGGAAGCGGGTGGGAGCCGAGTGACAACACTGGTATGCTCACTATACTTCACAGATGGCGATTACAGGAAGAACATAAAACTTAAGATCCTGCTTCCTTTAGCTGTCCCTTCCGTGTTCCCGAACTGCCCACATTACAAGTTAGGTTACTCACGCGGGCTCATGTTGAGCCAAGCAACCTTGAAAAAATTAATGTGCGCAGGTCAATAGCTTTATTTTCCCCACTTGTTATAGCTACACTTCATTTCCTCCTGGACAACCCCCCGTGTCATCCCGAAGCATGTGTGTTTCAAGATAGCTGCGCCACGATCACTTTTATGACGATGATATCAAAATGGTATGCCTTGCCCAACATCGCATAAGCCATGGAGACACCAAGAGGAGCCGCTCTATTTGTTAGATGACGAGCGACTCTCTTGGTTTGAGTTGGACTTTGCATTATCGAAGACATTCAGGTCCAAGAAGGCACGTCGAAGCAAAGGCTAACCAAACAAACGTACGAAGTGACAATCATGACAACCAGATCCACAGTGGCGCAAATTAAGGACCTTCTTGATCACATCAAGTATCTTACAACAATGTCTTCTGTGTGCCTTACTAGTGCATTGCATTTACCCGAATCTTATTTTCAGCTTCCGATACGCCCTAAAGCAGGCTCTGAAAGCGGGTCTATAGTATCATTTTTTTAGCAGCCTAAGGCAATTCAAAGGCGGGAACGACAACGTTGACGCAAGGGCTGCAGGTTTCACCTCGGAGAAAACACTAAAGGTACCACTAGCGAAAAAAAAATATATCGACTGAGATTATAGACATTTTGCCATGCTTTGTGCAGGTTGGCATCTTGCAAGCATCAGCCTGCAAATGCACCTATCAACAATATATAGGCAGCTATAAAACTTGGTATTCGTGATTATGAAAGTACCTTGCCAACTGCCATATCACGTCTGCTGCTGAGAGAGTTTTCGAGTCAGCTTGGATTCATTCATGTGTGTTGTGAACCAGCAGGTGACATAGTGTTAGCACCGATTGCATTCTTGGCTGGTTACCTTGCACGTACATCTGAAGAGAAAGTATACGAATAGTTTTACAGAATCTCATGAAACATTTTTATTTATTCTTTTTTCAGTGCCTGCCCGTGTTTTCATTATTTATATATTACCAAAGTTTAAATAACTTCTAGTGCTTACTTTAGAGTGTCAATAATTTTATTTTATTAGCCCCCATCCATTTATTAACTTTGTGCCTTGTGATTCCTGCAAAACCCTGGACTTATCAAAATTCTTGATGATGGACGCCGAAGGTATCTGAAAATCACCATGCACCTTTGTTAGCAAGGTGATGAAGTGCCCGCAGGTCATAAGAAGCAGCAAGCTATGCAACATGTTAGTTTCATCCCTTCTTCCCTATTTTGTGCAATTTCCGGAGTTGGTTTGCGAGAGAGAAGACCGCAGTCACACTAAGGACCTAACCAAACTAATTCGACCACTGCTGACCAACTGGACAGGCAACATCAATTAGACAGTGGAAAAAATCACGCTTGCACGTAAACCTTTTTCGAGAAAAGTTCTTCGCTTGTAAAATAAGCTCGCGTGTCTTCTGTGCATCACGCGGCTTCATAATCAAACGAGAAAAAAATTCCCTGAGCCTGCGGGCGTGTCGCTGAACTGGCTGTCTTGTGTTGTTTCTTTTGCAACAGTTTGTGTTAGCTAGTATGTTTTGGTGATGGTACCCACTTGAATATTCAGTTCAGTTCAGGCGTTCAGTCGTGTCCGACTCTTCGTGACCCTATGGACCATGTCACGCCACGCTTTCCGGTCTCTCACTATCTTCTTAACATCACATAGCTTCATCTGCAATGCCTCGAGAATGCCATCTAACCATCGCGTTCGCTGCCTACCCCTTCTCCGGCGACCCTCAACCTTTCCCAACATCAAATGTTGAACGCTACGTCCAGAAAAGTGCACGCTGAATAAATGGCCCCAGACCATGTCCCGATTTCAAGATTGCAATATCTAATACGTTAGTACAGTGGTTGAAACGCAACTAAATGGGTGCGCACTCAGCGAAGCACATGACTGCCTCGTTCTCGTTGTAAACGGAAGACCACGAATGACTTGGAAAAGCCTAGTGATGATGACTTGCCGCTATCACCTTATCAATAGAAAACTTGCACATAGCATCACACAATGTGTGAAACGCCGCTCATAATCCTAAATTGAGCAAGCGCCGACCACGCGGTCACCGAAACGAAAGCACAGCCACGGCCGCTGCGCGCAGCTCTCCGCCCGGACTCGTCCCGGAGCGGTGGCGCCGCAGCGGTGGCGATGAGAACTAGGCGCAATACGGCTCTTCTGGGCGACGCGACGGGCCGCACCCAAGTGCGCCTCCATTGAACGGCCGTGGCTGGGTTATCATAAACGCGCAGACCAATGATTTCTTACCATGGGAAGAAAGGGTTTGAAATAAGAAAGCAGTTAGCGCCGTCACGCGGCTGCACGCTTCTGCCCCCATTACAGATTGTCTCAAGCGTCCTTTATTTCATACGCGCTCATAATTTGCCTTTTTATTGCGTTTACAAAACCATACAAGGTGTATATAATGTTATCCTTTTACTTTTAATAACAAGCTAAGGAAAATAGCCTCGAACCAGAATGCGCTGCGCGGCTCCTCCTGTCTGGTATGTGGGGATGCGAGGATAGCAGCGGGGGCGGCGGGGCATTCTACGGAGAAAGGGCACACGTTGCAGTCTTTTGCACACAGAGTGTCTTGAATAGCCGCAAAGTATCTAAGCCGATTAGCTGATGTGAGCGATGTGCTTTCTTCCCCTGTTCTTTCTTCTTTCGCCCCTTTCTTTCCTTCATTTCCCTGATCGTTTCATTTCCGCCGGCCGCAGTTTAGCCGCTAAGAGCTGCCGCGGTTAACGAAATCTTTTTTTTTTTTACTCAGTTGTTTGCATTACCAAAAAAATAACAACCAAAATGAGATGATTAACAGAAGATAAAAAATTAACAGCGGTGGTATGCGCGTGTGTTGCCCTACACTGTTCCACTTGCAACTCACTCAATTGGGCGAAGACGAGCAGCTTCTGAATTTCAAGCCCCAACCGATAATGTTTCGCTTTGGCAGCCTTTCGTGCGAGTTCCGAACACTGTGTTTGTAGAGTAGGGACCGGAAAAACTGAATACCCATGCAACAACGGCAGACTTTGGGCAACAAGCGGATGATATTCCTTGCGGCAAATATTTACGAGATGCCGCCAGGTAAGGAAGAACTATTTCGATTCAGTCAGGTTAATGCAAATATGAAAGAACCCGTCCCACTTGAAGACAGCGATATACTAATAAATTGGTTGTCAGCTTATTATGTGAAACAGCGCTAAAATATATATATTTCTTTGAAAACACGCATCTCGTAAGATTTTGCTGCCGATAACAAATGGGAATATGATCATAGGAATAGCAGCGATTGCTTGCAGTAAGCAAACCTTGCGACGAAAAATGGACTATATAATTGTTGAGAAAAGCAACTTTGGATGAGGTCATTATGGAACATAATTTAGGGTCCTTATTCCATAGGTAACATTTGTCCATTTTATCTTGTATTTTAATGTCAGCATGACGGCAGCGTCAGACAAACGCAACTAACGTCCAGTCAGAGAAATTGCAGGATAGCAGCTTCCGCTGTTGACAATTGTCATCGCCACTCACCGCACATACTGGCAAACAGGTGGTCGAGTCATGTCGGTAATGCTGAAATCCGATTGCTTAGTAGTGGACGCTTGAATTAACACCCTGCCTTATTGTCACCCAACAAAAGTAGCCAGGGTAGAGTAAATGGATCCGAAATGGACGGATACTTAAGAATAGAACCTAAGTGGAGGTGTGGGAACTTCCGCAATAGCCGCTCAAGCAGTGAAGAGTATATGAATGATCGGTTGACCCAACAAATCTAGCGCGATTAGCATTGCTCCTAAACGTGACATGAAACGGCTAGATATTCGCTTTCTTTCTTTCCTCACATTGTTACGGTAAGCCGTCTCTAGAAATCATTTAAGAATAAAAAATAGATCGAAAGCTGCCATCTCTGCCAGTGGTGGGCCGCCGGCGCCACATAAACGTTACACACTAATTGTAATCAGTCTTGTAGTCTTCAGCCGACCTGATCACCCAGATGGCCACTGACGTCCGACGGACAACCGAACTCGGCGGCCGATTTCGGACGTCCGCCGGAATTCCGGCGTATGTACGAAAGCGGATGGTCGAATCCGTTCGCCCAGCGGACAGCCGCCGTACGTCCGCCACTGGATTTGCTTTTACACAGCTATGATATAGTTTGTAGTCGTCGTGCTCGTCTGAACTGCGTATAAATCAGTAATGCCGTCAAGTCTGCATTATATGACGCCAGAGCGAATCGATGCGATAGAAAGCGTTTCCACTAAACAGTATTTTTTAATTTCCACATGTTTCATCGTTGAATTCTTCCTTCAAAATGTTTTGGCGAAAAGTTAAATGACCATTAAACATTTTTCTATCATGATGCTTCGGTGAAATTTTAATCAGTGGCTGAATAGACGCAGCAAGCAGCAAGCTCAAAAAGAACGAAACCGAACCTATCCTCAAAAAAATCTGAAATGAGCCAATCCAATCCACCTGACAAGTTGAAGTTTAGTCATGGAAGATGGCTTCACTTTTCCGTGTTCTGCATTTTCTGCGCAGTTACAAATACCTACGGCTGTAATGCACTGCTAGCATTGTTTTTGCTGTGGCTTGGTGCGGCTGGCACACTTTGTTCACCCGCCGATTCCAAAGTAAGTATTTCACCGAACTTTTGTTTCTTTAGTGGAACTTTTCGATGCACCGATGGTGCTGCGCTTTTGGGTAAAGAAACAGCTCTGTACAGCAGCCGAACGGTCGAGTGTTTAGGCGAGACTGACAGGATAGCTCCGCGCCGACTAACTAAAGTGCAGCCTCTGAGGGACATCTTTCTTGGCATTACTGGACGCTGCGCCAGTAAGCCGCGCAACTTCTCTGTCTCTGATAAAGGAGTGCCTGCCTGAGCTTTAAAGGAGTTCATTTGTTAACCATGCGCAACGTGCCGAGTTGTAAAAACTATACGAGAAAAGTTTTGTACTCGAGCCTATCGTGCGACATGCCCACACTTGTGAAAACGTCGCGAGGTTTTTTTTTTTTTAATGGACAGCCGCTGATCTTTCTCTCTTGAGCTTTACGGCAACTACAGTTTCTAGAAGGAACGGCTGTAGCTACTAAATAACTAAAGGTTTAGTACTCTCCTTCAGCTTTGACAAACCAGGACAGCACCTTGCGCATGTTGGTTATGCATGTGGGACCGAACCGCGCAGAACAACCGGACAAGGAGATGAGAGAAAAAAAAAGTCAGCACTTGTCTTTTTCTTGACCCGTTGTTCTGCGCTGTTCTGGCACGAATTTGACATACCGCCACCGCGATACAGTAGGGCTGTGAGCTCTGGCGCTTGCAACGCCTTCTTTTATACAAAACAGGCATACTGGTAGGTCATGCAAGCCGCAGGCTCTAAAGAAAAAAAAAAGACCGAGCTGAGCGAAAGTGAGATGAAAACAAAATTGTTGTAGCTTTGTCCTTAAAGTTATTCAAAGGCTCCTCAGAACTTCACTGCATTATTGACAGCGAGATAATGCTGAAGCTACACTAGAGCCGTGCAGCACCTTATAAGGCATGATACTGAGCTTATGTCTCGCACTGAAAGCTCTTGCCATGTTCTTAGATTATATATATTGAAGGAGCTTTAAACCCATGCTTGTTAATACAGTGATAGCCATAAATTGAATCTATGGCATCATGCTCACATACAAGGCTTCTGATAACCGCTGGCCACATGATGTGGGCAGAAACCTGTACCTGGTCATCTTACAAGCATTTGTGCAATTGATGCTTTTAATGTGTTGTAAAAGTTTTTGTGTTCTGTTTCTGTATGGGAATGCTTTCCTTATTGAAGGCTAACATTTGGCTTGCTACAGCAAAAACCTGTACCTAGTCATCCTAAAAACAGCACCGCAGTTGGTGCTTTTAGTGTGTTGTAAATGTATTTGTGTTCTGCTTCTGTATGGCAATGCTTTTCTCGTTGAAGACTAGCATGAAGCTTCCATAAATTTTTCAGATGCCATTTGCTGTAGCCGATTTCGTAGGCCAACAGGAAGCAGCGCTTTGAGCATGGATAAACTGTCATCCACGGGGAAAAACAGCAAAATCCCTTTGCATTCTCATTTCTTTGGTATGGCTAAAAGTGAGTATTGTATCATTATCTATATTATTAATATTGAATCATGATTGTCAGTGTTGAAGTTGTTTGAGCGTGATGAGTTTAAACACACAGTACATCCCTTCGACAGTAATGTTTTTAGCTTGTTTACATGTAGGATGCAGAACTGGTTTCAACAAACTTCATGCAGCAAATTCTTTTTACATTGTCCACCATGTTACTTTTTGTCATTGTCCCTTGAAGTAAATAGCTAGTATTTTACGTTCACACAGTTGTCCACTCTTAGCTTGAATGTGAATGTGTGGCATGCAGTTTGCAAAATAGCAATGCGTCCGTCACAGCCATGCATCAAGGCTAAGTGGCTTGTGCGTAGAGAGACCAGCCGCTCCAGCTTCACGTCATCTGCCTCTTTGCTCCGGTGTGCAGACGTGTATTGAGGGAAAGTGGTTTATGTGTAGAGACACCAGGAGCTCCTTTGTCACATCTGGCTGTTTTTTACGGTGTGCAGATGCGCATCGAGACAAATTGGCTGATGTGTAGAGGGACCAGGAGCTGCTGCTTAACGCCCTTCGCCTCTTTACTACAGTGCACAGCCGTGCATTAATGCTAAGTGGCTTGTGCATGGAGGGCCCAGGAGCTGCAGCTTCACGTCTGCCTCTTCGCTCAGGTACGCAGGTGCGTATTGATGCAAAATGGCTTATGTATAGAGGAACCAGGAGCTGCTGTGTGACGTAGTCTGTATATTTGCTATGGTGCACATCGAAGTACAATGGGGGGGCTCATGTGTAAAGGTACCATGAGCTACTGCGTCATGTCGTCTGCCTCTTTACTATGGTGCGCAGGCATGCATAAAGGCAAAGTGACTTATGCGTAGAAGGACCAGGAGCTGTTGCTTCACATCTGCTATGATGCGCAGCTGCGTATTGTGGGTGGTGGTGGAAAACATTTCCATCAGATACAAATACAGGAGGTTACGCACTAGCTGACCCTAAGGGGGCCTGTCCGGACAAAAACAAGGGGTCCCTAGTTTGGGACCCCAGTGGCGGTAGAGGGACTAGAGGCTGCTACTTCACGCTGTCTGCCTCTTCGCTACGGTGTGCGGCTGCGATGGACGCAGTGGTATCTCGAAAAGTGCATGCCACGCACTCGCATGTTCAGCCTAAGAGTGGACGACTGTGTACCTGCTATAGCTTTGTTATTCATAGAATAAAGCTAGGCCAAGTTGGATAAATTATAGCTCACCTCATATGTGGTCAGCAAAGAAAAGCCCACTCCAGAAAATCTGATGCATTTACTGTCATAAGATTCTTATTCATATACATGCTACTGACAAGTCAGATTCTTCACCCTCAGAAATGCCAGAAAAACAACCTGTATTAGTCTAGCTTGCTCTTTCTCTGCAGACTTGAGTCAGATGTGTGTTCCATTGCTGTGGGTGGGACAGGTGTGAATCTTTGATTTTAAGCTTGCAACGAGTATGTTATTGTAGTTTAAAGGCAAAACGGTACTAATAATCGTAGCCCCCCGTAACCTTTATCCCCTTTTAATATTGTTTCCAGACACTGAATTATTAGTTTACTCTGCACTGTTTGTGTCTAGTTAATTGCAGAGATGTACATATATTTATATGACTTGGAGTTGTCGACTTTGCACTTAGAAACATTGTAGCGTTATCTGATGTGTTGCTTTCATTCCTTTAATGATTTCTGTAAGGGATCGGTGGGTATGCTGGGCACCATTATCACAATCTACGCTTTCTGGGTCACTTTTTCAATGCCTAGCTGCAGCCGTCTCCCACTTGCCCTCGGGCAGGAGGCGGGGAGACGCGCACAGAGAGGCAGCGACAGCAGCTACAGTGCTTAACGGAAACGTAGGCAGAGAGGGAAAGAAGTCCCTTCTTCCGAGGACTTTGCTGTCGCACTCGAAGACGCGGGGACAGGCAGTTTGTTCTTGTTGCTGCGTCATGTAGGGGGCTCATTTTTATTTAAGGAGTTTTACGAGCAGTATACACCAACATTGGGGATCTGATAGGGCATGCCTTTTGCATATATATCGCTCTGTTGTGCGCTCCTCCTTGGACTATGGAAGCATAGTTTATGGATCAGCTAGGCAATCATATTTAAAGAAATTAGATCCAGTGCATAACTTAGGCCTCCGCCTTGCATGCGGTGCATACAGAACGTCGCCTGTGCATAGCCTCTATGTGGAAACTAACGTGCCTTCACTGAAAGATAGACGAGCTTACATGCGCATATGTCCTCAGAATAAAGTCACAGAAAAAGTCACGGGGAGGGCAGAAGAGTTCAGGATCTCGCTACAGAATAGGTATTCAGCTCTAACTGAGGATGGCGACATTACCCTAGAGGCAAGGAACAATAATTTCAGAGATATCATTACTGAGTGCGCGGTAGAAGTAGGCGGTAGGATAGTTAGAGAGGATACCGGTAAGCTGTCTAAGGAGACGAAAGATTTGATTAAGAAACGGCAGAGTATGAAAGCTTCCAATCCAACAGACCAGATCGAATTGGCCGAGATATCAAAGCTAATCAATAAGCGCAAGGTGGCCGATATAAGGAAGTATAACATGGAGAAAATTGAACATGCTGTAAAGAACGGGGGAAGCCTTAAAGCGGTAAAGAAGAAATTGGGCATAGGCAAAAACCAGATGTATG
>JAJIZL010047372.1:0-15870 GCA_023969395.1 Amblyomma maculatum
GCGAACTGGGCGGACTGACTTTGGGGCCTCGGCGGCTCCTTTTTAAACTCTTGTCGACGATACCTTGTGCGCAGGGTAGGATCCGAAACAAAACACACACATAGAGAGCACAAAGTAGTTCACTCACAGAGGAAGGCGCACGTAGCCACACCACACTACAGCACTGCATGGCCGCCATCTTAGGTTTGAAGAACATAACGCACAACAAAAACAACAGTCACGTACGCCCCTAAGGATCTTCTGGGGGTCATATTGCCAGGGGAAAAAGAATACGCGGATATACAAAGGAAGTATTAGGGGTGACTTTGAGTGGGATCGTACGACACAGGCAGCACGTACTCTTCTGCTCGAGCATGGAGAGAGTTGTAGCTAACACAGGGAAAGCTATACCGTTCCGAGGCAACGTGCACGTACGCGTTCTTGCGCACCCGACCGATGGTCACATATACAGGTCCCGTGAACATAAGGGGTTTACAGAACAACAATTCCTCTGGGTCTGCACAATACAATACAAGAATTAGCAGAAGCCCAAATCAAGCCACAGCTAAAGAGACTTCTACAAACGAGGACGGGAAGACGGCTGTTGAAAAGACTGGGATATAGCACGCACCTACAGGCTTATAACAAGACGAGAGGTATCGCGGGAAGACAGAAATTGGAAACGAGTTCGGCCCATACCAAAAAACATGGACCCCCACCTACACCCGGGAAGGAGGCAGGCAAGGGCAGAGTATTAAGAAAAAAACATTCGGCCAACAAGACACGTCAAGATTCACCGACGCAGCCTTATACGAAACCAACGCAAAGAGGACGATAGCCACGGTCACAGACTGCGAAGGCCGGGAGGTAGTTAGCGCCTCGATCCAAAACTGTACAGTCACGGAGGCAGAGGAAGTGGCTGTCGCACTGGTCATTAGGCAAGGAAGAGAAACGGGACAGAGTCTGACAATACTCCACAAGCGAGCAAACAAAACAATACACTCAAACACTAGTGTGGATTCCGGGGCATGCAGGGATCACGGGGAATTTGTACGCAGAGAAGGTAGCCCGAGGACATGCAACCTACCGTGCGCCCAATAGTCTCGCGACAGAGGACCTGATTCCGCTTGACCCTGACTACACCACAATACTACAACACTACAGGGGTGTCACCCGTTAATAATTATGGGGGTATTATTAACGATGCGCCCTTAGCGGTGCGCACACTCCCAGACACCCTTAGAGTGAGTGGGTAGTTGTTCCGGTCGCAAAGGAGATGCCCTCGACTTGCGTGGCAAGCTCAGCCGGAATTCGACTACCTTGTAGTGACAGAAGGGGGTGGTCGTTTGGTGCCCAGCGGTCGCCGGTTCAAACCAGAGTAAGGATCGGAGTCAGAAGTAACAAACAAAACACAATTTATGCAGAGCAAGAGACGATACAAAGGAATACACAAGATCACTTGAAATATAACAGACGAGAGGTTTACAGTATACAAACGCGAAGCATGCAACTACAGAATGATTCAATAACACAGGCTTTACAACAGATCAAACACGAGAGAGTACATAAACAAACACCAAATTGTTCACCGGGCACTGTTGCAGTCCGACGCCTCAAGAGTCACGATGTGGCCGCCATACGAGACGAGCGCCGCTCCCTTGAAAGTCCGTGGGCTTGCCAGCAGCGGGTGATCCCCGGGAGTCCAGCCGAAGCGCGAGCACGTCGCAAAACACTTGACGAACTGAATGACTGACTAATCAAGCGGCGCGGTATCTTTAAATAGGGCGCGCCAAAGCTAGCGCGCACACACACATAACTTCGCTGGTTATAGCTCCCTCTTCTCCTCCAGTCGAGCCGCGCGTCGTCATTGGCCAGGTCCCACAGAACTTTCTCGAAGGGCCTGGCACATTCCAGGCCGATGAACCACCGTCCTCCCCGGGCAATGGGAAAGAGGGTCACGGCAGCGCGTACAAAGCTACGCGCTCTCCCGCGCGGGGAAGGGGCTTTTCTCTCCATGCCTTCCACGCGACGCCGTGCGGGCCTCGCGCCGTACCGGCTTGATGAAAATGGGCGCCGATTTCGTGACAAGGGGCTTGCGGAAAGTATATCCGGAGCCGCATAAAAAGCTCAGCAACGAGGAGGCCATAGATCTGAGGCGGCTACAGACGGGCACCTTCATTAATTTACACATATTATACATGATGCATCCCACGACCTTCAGAGACCAGTGCCCGTGGTGCAGGAAGACCCCTACCCTGTACCACATAACATGTTAATGCAGCTCACATCAACTACAAAAAATTGAAAACTGTACAGTCACGGAGGCAGAGGAAGTGGCTGTCGCACTGGCCATTAGGCAAGGAAGAGAAACGGGAGAGAGTCTGACGATACTCCACAAGCGAGCCAACAAAACAATACATTCAAACACTAGTGTGGATTCCGGGGCATGCAGGGATCACGGGGAATTTGTACGCAGAGAAGGTAGCCCGAGGACATGCAACCTACCGTGCGCCCAACAGTCTCGCGACAGAGGACCTGATTCCGCTTGGCCCTGACTACACCACAATACTACAACACTACAGAGGCTTGCGGAAAGTATATCCGGAGCCGCATAAAAAGCTCAGCAACGAGGAGGCCATAGATCTGAGGCGGCTACAGACGGGCACCTTCATTAATTTACACATATTATACATGATGCTTCGCAGCGGTGGCGTAGCGGTAGAACATCCGCCTCGCATGCAAGAGGACCGGGGCTCAAATCCTGGTGCCGCGCAATTCTCCACCGGATGAAAAAAAAAAATCCGCGTGTCGATGGAATTGCATAAACAGGTTTGGGGTGCGACCTGATGCCGGTGAACACCTCCGGCAACGCACTCCCTCACCAGAACAGGAGTTGGCCACCCTGGTGCAGTAATTGGCCGCAACCTCCTATGATAAGCTCCATAAAACCCCGGCCCTCAGTCACCAGCGGCTGCGGAACAACTGACCACGGCGGCGGTCAGACCTGTGACGCAGCAGGGGGTGCTAAGAAAGCCTGGCTCCGCTGGACAGGCCGCCATTGGAAACTCACCCTGGCAACGTTTAATGCTAGAACCCTAGCTAGTGAAGCTAGCTTAGCAGTGCTGTTAGAGGAACTAGAGGGCATGAAATGGGATGTCATAGGACTTAGTGAGGTTAGGAGGCCGAATGAGGCATATACTGTACTGAAGGATGGGCATGTACTGTGTTATCGAGGCTTACCAGAGAGGCGACAACTAGGAGTAGGTTTCCTTGTCAATAAGTATATAGCGGGTAATATAGATGAATTCTATAATATTAATGAGAGGGTTGCAGGCATCGTAATTAGGCTTAATAAGCGGTATAAACTGAAGGTTGTGCAGGCCTATGCACCTACATGTAGTTATGATGACCAGGCAGTTGAAAGCTTCTATGAAGATGTAGAATCGGTAATTCGAAACGTAAAGAAGCAGTATACTGTACTAATGGGCGATTTCAATGCCAAGGTAGGGAAAAAACAGGCAGGAGACAAGGCAGTAGGTGACTACGGCATTGGTTCTAGGAATAGCAGGGGGGAGTTACTAGTTGAGTTTGCAGATCGCAATAACTTACGAATCATGAATACCTTCTTCAGCAAACGGAAGAACCGGACATGGACATGGAAAAGTCCTAACGGAGAGACTAAAAATGAAGTCGACTTCGTAATGTGTTCAACCCCCGCCATTATGCAAGATGTAGAGGTAATCGTTAAAGTGCGATGCAGTGACCACAGGATGGTGAGGTCCCGAATTAGCCTAAATCTGAAGAAGGAACGCAACAGATTAGTAAGAAAGAAAGCCATCAACGAATTAGCCGTGAGGGGGAGGGCAGAAGAGTTCAGGATCTCGCTACAGAATAGGTTTTCAGCTCTAACTGAGGATGGCGACATTACCCTAGAGGGAAGGAACAATAATTTCAGAGATATCATTACTGAGTGCGCGGTAGAAGTAGGCGGTAGGATAGTCAGAGAGGATACCGGCAAGCTGTCTAAGGAGACGAAAGATTTGATTAAGAAACGCCAAAGTATGAAAGCTTTCAATCCAACAGACCAGATCGAATTGGCCGAGATATCAAAGCTAATCAATAAGCGCAAAGTGGCCGATATAAGGAAGTATAACATGGAGAAAATTGAGCATGCTGTAAAGAACGGGGGAAGCCTTAAAGCGGTAAAGAAGATATTGGGCATAGGCAAAAACCAGATGTATGCGATAAGGCACAAGGCGGGCAACGTCATCACTAATATGGAAAAGATAGTCAAAGTAGCCGAGGAGTTCTATACAGATCTTTACAGTAGCCAAAGTAGTCATGGCCGTAATGAGATTGGCGGTAGGGAAAAACTGTCAGACGTTCCACCAGTGACGAAGGACGAGGTAAAGAAAGCACTAGAAACTATGAAAAGGGGGAAATCAGCTGGAGAGGATCAGATAACTACAGATTTGCTGAAGGACGGGGGGGATATCGTGCTAGAAAAACTGGCCACCCTGTATACGCAGTGCCTGGTGTCATCGACGGCACCGGAACCATGGAAGAATGCAAACATTATCCTCATTCACAAGAAAGGGGACTCTAAGGACCTTAAAAATTACAGACTAATCAGCTTACTGTCTGTTACGTATAAGGTATTTGCTAAGGTAATCGCTAATAGAATCAGGACAACCTCAGACAGCAATCAAGCAAAGGATCAAGCAGGGTTTCGGAAACGGTACTCTACTATCGATCATATCCATACCATCAATAAGGTGATAGAAAAATGCTCGGAATATAACCAGCCCTTATACATAGCATTCATTGATTACGAAAAAGCATTTGACTCAGTTGAAACCTAGGCAGTGATGCAGGCATTGCGAAATCAGGGGGTAGACGAGCCATACGTGAAAGTGCTGGAAGATATATATAGTGGCTGCACAGCAACCATAGTTCTGCATAAAGAAAGTAACAAAATTCCCATAAAGAAAGGTGTTAGGCAAGGAGACACAATCTCCCCAGTACTATTCACAGCTTGTTTAGAGGAAGTATTCAGAGACTTGGAATGGGAGCAGTTATTTATTTTTATTTATTTACGCATACTGCAGTCATAGAGACCAAGCAGGAGGGCAACATTCAAAAAGCAAAAATAAAATCAAACACTACGCAAATCCAGCGTTCCGGCAACAATAAAAGAAGAAAACCAAACAGAGGGCAATGATATTGTTAAGTTTACACATACAATAAGACACTCTTTTCAAAAGCAGCGGCATCCTGAGCCGAAAAGACATTTACTGGCAGTGAGTTCCATGTTGTGATTGTTCGGGGAAAAAATGAGTTTTTGAACGTATTTGTGCGTGCAAAGTACGGGGTAAGGTTATGGTTGTGGCTATTGCGTGTCTGTCGTGTAGAACGGGGGGATATATAGGGAGCAGCATTAATATTAAATTGACTAGAGTAAAATGAGTACAGAAATTTAAGCCTTGCAAGTGCTCTCCTTCTTTCTAGAGTGGATATGTTCTTCGTAGACATCAGAACGGATGGCGAGATAGAGCTATGGTAAGCGTTAAAAATGAAACGGACTGCTTTTCTTTGGATCATTTCAAGTTTCCTTATATCCTTTTTTAAGTGCGGATCCCGTACAACGGAAGCATACTCAAGTTTCGGACGAATTAGTGTGTTGAAGGCAAGTTGTTTAAGTTCAGAGGGAGCGTGTTTTAATTTGTGTCTTAGAAGGCCGAGGTTCCTTGAAGCAGACGAGCAAATGCTATTAATGTGGCTGGACCATGAAAGGCGATTTGTAATGGTGACTCCAAGATATTTGTATTCGCTCACCTGTAGCAGTGGAAGATTGTTTATTGCGCAATTAAAACTGTATGGCGCTTTCTTGTTAGTAACCTGAAGAAGAACCGATTTGTCGCTATTTATTTTCATGGACCAAAGGGTGCACCACTCTAGGACATTATTAAGATTTGACTGCAAGCATTTTTGGTCGGTAGTGCTGCTAATTTTCTTAAACAGAATGCAGTCATCTGCGAATAGTCTAATACTGACTTCGGACGTATTTACGGAGTTAACAAATCATTGATATAAATAAGGAATAAAAGAGGCCCAAGTACGCTGCCCTGAGGCACACCAGAGGTAACGGGTAAAATACCTGAATGAGATTTTTTAACATCGACGAACTGTTTTCTGTTGGAAAGATAGGTTTTAATCCACCTGACAAGTGCTGTTGGAAGACCAAGATGTTGAAGTTTAAAGATGAGCTTATTGTGCATGACGCGATCAAACCCCTTGCTGAAATCTAAAAAAATGACGTCAACCTGTCCAGCATTGTCAATCGATGAAGCGAATTCATGCACTGTAGTGACGAGCTGAGTAACCGTAGATAAGCCTCTTCTAAAACCATGTTGAAAGGGAGACAGGATGTTATTTTTTTCCAGAAATGACATAAGATATTTAGATATAACATGCTCCATAAGCTTGCAGGTACCTGAAGTTAGCAATATGGGACGGTAATTGTTAACGTTCAAACGATCACCTTTCTTAAAAATTGGAACAACGCGAGCTAAGCGCCAGTCATCAGGGACAACAGAATCTTTTAATGAAAGTTCGAAGAGGCGAGTTAAAATGTGGGCTAATGGTTCGGAATAACGGCGCAGAAACTCATTAGGGATATCATCAGGCCCCACTGCCGATTTCGTTTTTAAGTTTAGCAGCATGTTTAGTACGCCTTCATAGCTTATAAAGTCACCTGATATATCAGATCCAGATACCTGCAGTTCCAAATCTTGATCACTCGAGGCAAAGACAGAGTGAAAGAAACTATTGAAGTGATTTGCAATATCCACAGGAATCTCCGAGACCATGCTGTCAATAGATAGCTGTTTTACCTCATCTTTAGAATCACGTAGGTAACGCCAAAACTTCTCAGGGCTCTCTCTTAAGAATTTGGGCAGTGCCTGCGAAAAGTAATGTTTTTTTGCTTCGGAAAGCTTAGAAGCTAGCTGAGTTTTCAGCGTGCGAAAACAGGTAGTTTTATGACCGCTTCGTTTAGTGCGTTTAATTTTGCGATGCGAATGAATGATTTCTCTAGTAATCCACGGATTAGGCTTATTTGTACGTACATGCTGGTTGGGAACGAAATTTTCAATGCAAAAGTGAATAGTGTCCTTAAGTGTAGTCCATAATGCTGTGACGTAGCTAGGCAGGTTATCACATAAATCCCAGAGTTTGTCTAGGATCGCAAGATCATCGGCACGTGAAAAATTTTTTACAGTGTTATTGTTCGCTATCTTATGGTTTTTCTGGGCATCAAGCAGCAAAGACAAATGAACGCTTTTGTGATCAGAGATAGCCGTGTCAACATACACACTGTATTCAGATAAACTAGCGCTGACAAATACCAAATCAAGAATTGAACGAGCGTTACCCACTTCTCTAGTGAAATCAGAGACAGTCTGCACCAAATCACACATCAGCATAATATTCAAAAGAGGGTTGGTTGAATCATTAAAAACACAATCAGGGTTAGCCCAATCAAGTAGAGGAAGGTTGAAATCACCAGCGAGAATAAGGCGGTCATCTTTGAACAAAGACATATGATCATACAGCTCAACCAAGAAATCGGGGAAGGCAGATGGTGGTCTGTACACTGCGCAGACTGTGAACAAACTACCCCAGCAGTTTACCCTAACAAATAAACTCTCATGATCATCTATCTGGTTAAGAACAGTGCCATTCAAACAGTTTTTTATTATGACGGCTACGCCCCCACCACGGGTAGGTCGGTCTCTTCGGAACATTTTATGTGACGCGGGGACAATAACACTGTCAGTAATGCCGTCATGCAACCAAGTTTCGGTAATTATCATTATGTGGGGATCATGGGCCAAAATGAGAAACTCAAGCTGGTCAACTTTATTGGCAATACTCTGTGCATTCAAGTTCACTACCCGTAATTCTTTGGGCGCAGTGGATGCATTCCGTCATGTCTCTACGGCGTTCCGAGAAGGAAGCACGACGCGTGTGTTATTAACTTCGTCCCAAACGAACAGGTTACCGTCAATTTTCAACTTATCATAAACAAGATACACCTTTTGTTTATTATCTCTTTCTGCCTTCGAGCTTTCCCAAAGCAGTTTGCGTTTGCGCAGCGTGTGCTGGCTGTAATCGTTTTGTAGGTATATATTGCTACCTTTGAGCTTGCTTATGTTCCGCCAGATGGCTTGTTTTTCATTAAAATCTTGGAAGTACGCAATGACTGGTCTGCGAGTTCCGCTGAACCCAAGACGGTGAATGCGAGCGACGGACGTGCACTGGACGCCCAGTTTTACACCAAATACATCCGAAATCACCTTAGTTCTTAGTGTTTCTTCACTTTCATCCGGGGATTCATCAATGCCATACACAACAACGTTAGAGCGACGACTGCGGTCCTCAAGATCCGTTAATTTGTCCTTTTGCCAAGTAATAATGCTCTGAAGGGAAGCGGTAGAATTTTCTAAAGTGGCAATCTCAGGGGACTTTACATGCATTTGTTTCAGCTGTCCATCTAAAGAACGCAACCGAGAATCGACATCACGCAACAGTTGCTCGTTTTCTGACACACAGATTTTAATGGATTCAAGCTCTTTAAAGATTCGAGTCTGACCTTCCAAAATACGCTGAAACATATCTTCGACTGAAGGTCCAGGGTTTTGCTCAACATCGCCGCAGAGTAGCATTTTGCACATGAAGTAAAATGCATACACCAGGTTCATATAAGTGCGTGGGCACGGCACAACAACAAGAAAAATTTCGTTGCCAGAACGAACTTTTGAAAAGGAACAACTAACCTGTGTTGTGAAAAAGAATTTCGTGGTAAGCGACATGATGCCAATCGCTTCGCCGCGCCCACTGCCGAAGAACTGCTGTGGAGGCTCTTTTATAGCTGGGTTCAGTGTCGACGTAACGGATGTGCGAATGTCGGGTAGAAAAGTATCCGGTTTGCTGGCCAGGAACGGAGGATGCGCAGAAAAGGCAGTGTCCACAGCGCAGCTTGTAACCTTTGGCCGTGTACACATGCACTGTAAAAACAAAAACACCTTATTAGGTGTTTTCGCATGTCTATAACTAACACCCATGCACCCTTGAAAAAAAGTGGCTTCAGAGTGCCAGTACACCCTCAAAGATGGTGCTTCGGTTGGTCATAACACCCTTCTATGGGGCCAATGCACTGGGGTGTTTTCATCACCTTTGCACCCTATTGCAAGGTGGAAGCAGTGGCATTGCACCCTTACACCCCTTGATAAAAATCAGTGCGGATAACGTCCATATATTGCATTCCCTAATTAGGAATTACTTTTGCCACTACACGTTCCTTAATGCTTTTCCTATGTGCACATTTGCAATCAAGCTTAATGGTATTCCTTTTAACCACCTGTAATGCCAAATGAGCATGTAAAGAGATGCTGCATGCCATTATTGTGACATCTCGAATGGCCCATGCCAGTATGATTGTTTTTTTTCAAATTCACAGAGCATGTTACAAAAAAATGTCACACAGAAGGAAACTGGAAGTCTTTTATTCGGCATAGAAGGGTCAGGGTTCGGGCTAGTGGGTGCTCGGGTGCTGGTGGAGGGGGGGGGGCGGAGGGGGGGCACTTGTGTTTTGTTTCTTCATTGATGCGCGCTATGGAACCTCATTTATTTAATAATACTGCCACTCTCCACCGAGAGCCTAGCAGACGGGCAAAAACATAGATGGTATGTACGTAAATACCTAAAAAAATGAAAGAAGCAAAACAGTTCCAACAAATGCAGACAACAAAGTATACAATTTTTTTCAAAAACAGAACCGAACAATGAACACAACAGCATGGTGACATTTCTCTTTGTCAGTGTCAACGCGTGCGCTTGCATAAAATTCGGCCTTAAGCGATGAAATAAAGCGTCGTGCAGCGCATCTTGGCTTCGACACGCAGACGCCCAAAAAGAGGTGCTCTATAAAGCAGCACAAACTGTCAGACCCCTTGTCATATGTCAGATTGAACAGCCAAAATCGACCCATTATTGGAACAATACCCTAAGTAGAGTCGATGACTCGAAGAAGCTTCCGCTGCTGAATGAAGGGGAAATGCTCTTCAGCTTCTTTGATGCTGCTCCCAGTATATCTGACGCACGGCGTGTCAGGCTTTTCTTCCTGTTCCTTGATAAAATTGTGAAAGAAGTGCATAACAGAGCAGCTGTATAAATATGCACTGCACCTGGCAAAAAGCAAATTCAACATATTTTCTACTCTATATTTAGAATACGCCAATGCCCCTTCAGTGTACAGCAGTGTGCTGGAAAAGGGCCCTATCGGAAACCACTGGTGGTTATCTCACAATTAACAATGCAGAGTATACTATTATGGTTGGTTCAGGAGGCACAAAGCCAGCAGTCTGATCAAGTCATAAATGAGAGCACATAGGTCAACCCATTTTTATTCATGTAGCATGCTGTTGCATGGTAATTTTAGATTATGCAAGCTATTTTATCAAACAAAAATGGCTACACTCATCAAAAGCACCTGGATTAGAGAACTTCTATGCTGCCCCACAAACTTTTCATTTCACATGAACTGGAATGCTTATTATGATAGTTAAAAATGTAAATAAACAATAAACAGCACTGGAGCACGGTGTTTACTACTAAAATATTAACAGCTGGCTCAATTGAAGGCTTCACACTAGGCCTACAGCATACCCTGCACTGGCCAAGTAGATACTGCAGAACCAAACAAACAAAAAACGTGGAAAGAGCATACTTAGTGATGGGGCACTACAAAAAAAAAAGTGCATGTAATACATAACACATAATGCATTTCTGAACTTTTGCACGTCTTCTTGTGCTAAGTATGAACCAGCCAAGCCCTAGGTCATGGCAATGCTTCCTGAAGTGTTTACATTTAAGGTTTAGTAACAAGGAAAAAGTGTTCTCGCTGCTCTATGTGGCAGTTCTGAAACTTCATCACACATTATTCATTGAAAGTGTACACTGGAGCTTCGAGTTGAGCTACAATTACATGTGCAACAGCAGAGCATTACCAAACAACCAAACAGCAGAAGCGCTAAAAAATGTCAACACTGAAGCATGGCATGTTAAAACATTTTCCACGCATAGCACATTGTATGCATAGACATCCAGAACATCAGTGGTGAGCCTCAAGAGGCGGCAGGAAGCTCAAGTGTTCAAGAAGTTGTAATCGTTATAGCGGCAGGCAGTCTGAGCACTTTGAAATACTAAAGGTTCGAATACTAAAAATATTCTTGCATCTTCCCTGTACTCGGCTATGGGGCTGAAACGTGGAGGCTAACCAAGAGAGTTCTACTTAAGTTGAGGACAACCCAGAGGGCTATGGAACGAAAAATGGTAGGGGTAACATTAAGAGATAGAAAGCGTGCAGAGTGGGTCAGAGAAATAACTCAAGTTACCGGCATTCTAGTGGAAATTAAGAAGAAGAAATGGACATGGGCAGGACATGTAGTGCGAAGAGAGGATAACCGATGGTCGCTAAGGGTAACAAACTGGATTCCAAGGGAAGGAAAGCGTAGCAGGGGGCGGCAGAAAGTTAGGTGGGCGGATGAGATTAAGAAGTTCGTAGGGGTCAAGTGGATGCAGCTAGCACAGAACCGGGTTAAGTGGAGAAATGTGGGAGAGGCCTTCGCCCTGCAGTGGGTATAATCAGGCTGATGATGATGACTAAAAATATGTTGACTAACTTGAAATACAAAAATAACAATTTGGATTTATTGAGAATGTTTACTATAAATGAGAATGTCTATGAGAGTGCCACATGGTTAATGCATGAAATGTTAGCATCTGTAGTTGAAGGCATTATATTTATACAGCATGAACCTTGAAACACAGCAGTATTTTCTCCCAACCAATGGGGTAAACCTAATCTCAGAAGAATTAAAATCATTACATCATTTCAAACTTGGCTAGCAAATTACAGCATTTTTTGAAAACAACTATTAAACTGCATTACCCACCTTCAGAAGCCTGTAGAATAAGACAATGTGGCAAATATTTCTTTTGAAGCAGTCTCAGATTATATATTCCAGACATTAGGAACATGTAAGGTACTAGCATGCATGAGCAGGTTGAGAGACCCCTTTCCAGCAAATGCTAAACCCCACCAAGCTGCCTGCAAGAGCCATCTGATAAAGCACTGCTGGTCCACTGCAGCAGAGTGCTTAGTCAAATGGCACAATGCACCAATCTTGACATTACCAGTGCTTCATCAGGTGACTCTTGTATGCAATACGACGTGGTAAGCATGTGATGGCAGGAGTCTCTTAAAAGTGCTTTTGATTGTACTTACAGTGCAAATAATCCTTTCACAGCAAAGAATTCACAGTTGTGATGAAAACTTGTGTAGTATTGCTACTTCAATTATGAATCACTAATACATATTACAAGTTAGACTGTAAACCATTTTAGAAACAAAGAAAATTCGCTAATAATGTCGGTTTCAAGTAGGCTTCCTGAATATTCAAATGACAAAGAGAAAACTTACACATGATACAAACAACATCCAGAGCTCCCGGCTGGTTCCCAATGTTTGCCAAGGGTTGCAGAATGCATGCTGTCTGTACAACTACAATATAAATAAGCAACACAACAATGTTGTACCTCCTTGCAGGTAAAAAGAGACAGCCGAGTTTTGAGGCGATAATTTATTGTCTAATTTAGGAAGGCAAATAAACAAAATTGAAAACATGTAGAGGCACGCAAACTGAAAGCCAAACATCTGACAGCAAAAATTAGCAAAGCTTGTGAAGATTTGAATCAGGTATCACCTAATTCTCTGCTACTAGTTGAACAGATTCGAAAAGGCTGCACCATTACAATGGAGAAGAACAATAGGTAATTTAAATTTAGCTAATGCGAAAATTGTTACATATGAAGAAATGCACAGGCTAGTTATGGTTTTATTATTCTTTCTGAGGCTCAGCCATGTTTTTAGTATATCTATAAGGCAATGCCAAATGGCACAAATGTAGGCATTTAGCGAAAAACTGCCAATTAGATAGCACATGCAGCAAACAGAAGGAAACAGCTTAATACTTACGCTTCTTTTTCTTTTCACGCACTCCCTCAAAACATACTTCGAGCACCCGGGCAATGTCCTTTTTTCTTGCATGAATGGTGTCCTTCAAAACCAAGACAAGTGTCTTGTTAAGGCCAATTTCAACTGCCTCTTTGCCGTCCTTCTTGATCAGCATGTTGACGTCATGTGAGAGCTGCAAGTTTGTGTGAATAGTAGCCATAAAGAATTCATTTTACTCAATGTTTCAAGTAAGTGAATATTAAAAATCATTGTACAAAAGCTAAGGCAATTGATGCCTTTGTACATATCTGAAAAAATAAACAACAACAACAAAAAACTGGCATTAGCAAACAGCAAATACAAATATTTACTAAGGTCAGAAAACTGCAAAAACCATCGGTATTTTTCCACTCATCGCCAAACTGCAAGCAATATTAAGGAAAGTCTAGTATAAAAAATAACAAAGCAAAAATTATGATCCTCCTTCCCTCAACTTGGCACACGGCTGAATGGCAATAAAATATGTAATATATCTCTAAACTAAGGGTCCCCGCTCAGCTTTAAAAAGTAGGCTTCAAATCTTAGAGACAATCTACAGACATGCATTGTTAGCATATGAAAGTCAAATTGTTTTCTGCGCCCTTTAAATCAGTAAACTGCTTTCAACACATACATTACAAATTTTTTAATAACAGTAAGTCACAAATTTGCCTGCAATATGCGCACTGTGATGAGCAAAGAAGGTAAACATATGCGACTAAGGCTATGATAACCGCTTAATATGTACATTTAAGCAAAAGACAAAAAAAAAGTAAACATCTGGTCAGAATCAAACTCTGTAATAGCAACATCCGGTAAAATATTTGGCCACAGAATTCAAGCTGTCGACCTCTACTTGAATGCTGAGGCATCAGTATCGAATATCCATTATTCTAGTCTGAAGACACTACAAAAATCAAGTAATGCGGTCAAACAGTTATGTTGAAATGTGACCACAAAAATAATGAAAACTGGATGATTTCAACCACATCAGCTGACTTAGCACGTGTACAAGTGCCTTAATTGAAGTCTTGCTGAAAATAAAATACGTACCTAAATGATTCTTCGAGAGCGAAAGTAAACGCCATAACAAAAGCAGCATAATAAAAATGCAAATTCCCACTCCATGCAACCGCATAATATGGTCCCCGTAAAATGAAAAATGCTCTCATTGTGATTAAAAAAGGCAAATCCAGACGCGGGGAAGTTAACATAGGCTGATGATAGCGGCATATAGTTTACGCAGTTTGGAATAAACTATTATGCAACCAGGCCAGCCGACCAGCGCACTTCGATGCCGAGAGCACGAGCGCAGAGGCGTGCCGCGCTGAACGGCCGCTGAGAAAGAACATAGCCTACTGGAACAAAAAGTTTAAACAGAAGGGCTGCGCGAGGACGCTCCCCGAGCAGCAGGACGGTGCGCGCCTATGCTCCGAGTAAATAAAAAAAAAAGGGGGGGGGGGGTCGCAGCGCTCCGAGTGAAAGAAGATGACGAAGCATGAAAGAGGTTTCAGGAGAGCGAGCGCGAAGTGTAAGAGATAAGGGAGGAGGGGGGAGTCGAGAGTGCTAGGAGAATTAAGGTAGTGCGCCAACATGACCTTGCCGCACGAACGGAAACGGTAGAACAAAACCGAGTCGTTGCGAACTGAGCGCAAGTATCAAACTGTCAAGAAACAAAACTCGTTTCGTGAATCTCCTGCGCGTACAAAATGCAAGGAAACGTAGCACATACATTATTTCTGTTCAAGAAAGTTGAGACTGATGTTCTTGCGCGAAATCTGCGTAACTCGCCGCGACATCTACCACATGTGCGATGTCATTTTGGCAGCCAGGTGAAAACAAGCGCGTGTCTCACGTTTTCATTTCAGCACATTCTGGAGCGTTCCGGCACAAAAAGACACAGAATGCAGCAATCGGGTATGACACTGTTCCCACAAAGCGCAATATGCGTGAGAATAGGCTTACCTTTACAGACGATTGCGTCAGCCGCAAAGTACGCTGTCCGTCTTCGTATCACCAGCACCGAACCAACCAGTGCGATTTCAGCGCGAGTGCAATGTAGTCGGCGCATATACCTCTTAGTCAAGCAGAAAAAAAAATCGTCCATGCCTTCTTCTCTCGAACATCTCAAACATAAAGCGGTGCAGCAGCCCTTAGGCCTGAGCAAAGCAAAAAGAAGCCCGGACACTTGCCGACACGATAAATGCCCGTTTGCGTTAAACACCACATCTAGAAGGCACTTCACAAGCGTGGGAAATGCAACACATTTCGCGAGGGTACACAATCGAAGAAGCACATTCAGCATTCGCCGAAACATGGTCGAAACGCACTCCACAATGCTAACGGCCATATTGTGAAATTTGAAAAGAGCGTTCGTAGCTACCGGCGGCCTCCTGGCGGTGAAATTTTGTTTCAGTTTCTGTTTCATTTTTAGAAAGCTCTCGTGTGTAGTTTTAATTTTAGCGTTACTTTTGGTGCTTTATTTAGGTGTTGGGTTATATTAGCACCGCCGCTTGTGTATAAAAGGCTACGAAGTTACGCAGCCATATACCCCCAGCATGTTAGGTGATATTGCTTGCCCGTAACACCCTAAGGCATATTCTCCAACCAAAGCACCCCTTTGGCATGCAAGAGGTGATTTCCAATGGCACGAACACCCTAGACTCAGGGTGTAAGGGTGTGTTGAATCAGACAAATGCCCAAAAAGGTGTTTTTATTTTTACAGTGTGCCGTTGACAGTTGATGAATCGGCGATCACACACAGGAGAACCTGT
>JAJIZL010047372.1:15880-26600 GCA_023969395.1 Amblyomma maculatum
CGATCACACACAGGAGAACCTGTGTTGTGAAAAAGAATTTCGTGGTAGGCGACATGATGCCAATCGCTTCGCCGCGCCCACTCCCTTACTCCCTTACTAATTACTCCCTTATTACAAATTACTCCCTTATTACAAATATAATTACAAGTAATTACAAGTAATTACAAGGGAGTAATTGCAAGTAATTACTCCCTTATTACAAATTTACTCCACCATGGGGGATTCCCCTAAAATATTTGACCAACACCATTCCCACTTCTAGTTATAGATCAATTCGCTCTCGCCCTACCGTCTGCTCTGCTGACCGTCCTGGTTAGCTCAGTCGGTAGAGCGACTGCCCCGGAAAGGCGGTGGTGCCGGGTTCGATTCCCGGATCAGGACGAATTTTTCTATAACTACGAAGTTTCTGAGAAAGCTGTATAGTTTTCCTTTGTAGCCGTATGGCTGCGCTTGGGTGGATGCAATGAGCAATGAGTTAGGGATAAGGATAGATGGAGAATACCTCAGTAATCTGCGATTTGCTGATGACATTGCCGTGCTAAGCAACTCGGGGGATGAACTGCAAATAATGATTGATGACCTAGACAGGAAAAGTAGAAAGGTAGGCTTGAAAATCAATATGCAGAAGACTAAGGTAATGTTCAACAGCCTCGGGAAGGAACAGCAGTTTACATTAGGTAGCGAAATACTGGAAGTAGTAGGCGAATATGTCTACTTAGGACAGGTAGTAACCGCAGATCCGGACCACGAAAAGGAAATAACAAGAAGAATACGATTGGGATGGAGCGCATTTGGCAAGCAGTCGCAGATTATGACTAGCAGCTTACCGGTATCGCTCAAGAGGAAAGTATACAACAGTTGCATCTTGCCTGTACTCACCAATGGGCTGAAACGTGGAGGCTAACCAAGAGAGTTCTACTTAAGTTGAGGACAAGCCAGACAGCTGTGGAACGAAAAATGGTAGGGGTAACATTAAGAGATAGAAAGCGTGCAGAGTGGGTCAGAGAAATAACTCAAGTTACCGACATTCTAGTAGAAATTAAGAAGAAGAAATGGGCATGGGCAGGACATACAGGACGAAGAGAGGATAACCGATGGTCGTTTAGGTTAACAAACTAGATTCCAAGGGAAGGAAAGCATAGCAGAGGGCGGCAGAAAGTTAGGTGGGCGGATGAGATTAAGAAGTTCGCAGGGGTCAAGTGGATGCAGCTAGCACAGAACCGGGTTAGGTGGAAAATATGGGAGAGGCCTTCGCCCTGCAGTGGGTATAATCAGGCTGATGATGATGATGGTGATACATGATGCATCCCACGACATTCAGAGACCAGTGCACGTGGTGCAGAAAGACCCCTACCCTGTACCACATAACATGTTAATGCAGCTCACATCAACTACACAAAATTGAAAACCCAAATAAAAGACAGTGGGAAGCTTTGCTGGCCAGCTCTGACAAGGAGGCTCAGCTCTACCTGGTCACAAGAGCTCGCAAACTGGCGAGAGCCAGTGGTGCCCTGGACTGGGGGCGCCAACCGCTCGTCAGCCTCGGTTGAAGAGGCGAAGAAAAAGATCCCCGAGCAGTTAATAAAGTTCACTCACTCACTCACTCACCCGCGTGTGTATAAATGCTACATGGGCAAATTAATAGATGCCGCCTATTCTGTGACACTCACTCAATGCTCCTTTTTCTGGCGCTGTGAAGCTCGCTCTGTGTTATATTGCCTTCGCTTTTAATATCGGTACAGTGATCTCGTAATTGCAACGAATGGACAAATACACGCTTTTCTACTCGTTTGGATTGTCCGGAAAGTATAGGGAGGAATTGATTTCGAAAAATAGACGCACTTTTCCTGCGGTTTCTAGTCGCCTATTGTGACCACTACCAAATTCGTGTGAAGCTAAGTTATGAAAAACAAAGACTTCCAGTTGGTTCATGTGCCCCACTTGCTGAATACCTTATACTGCTATTTGTAACGTACAAAAAGCGCGTAGTGTTCTCCTCGTTGGTAGTTACGTTCATGCGTTAGCCTGCTGCTAATATCTTTGTTTAGGAGTGAACTGCATAAACATGTAATTCTCACACCTTAAACATAAGTCGCCCATTTCCTAATAAGTGCAGCCGTTTCTTTTTTGTTTGTTTCTTTAGCGGGGGAATACCATGCGATCAACCTTACAGCAACATGTTTTGGAAATGAAAAGAAATCCGGAAGCGCAGCTTTTGATTTGCACTGGAAAATAATTTTGCGTTCTTGGCGAATAATAACTGACTTGACTGGTAGTTCAGTGCCCGCTGGCAGAGTGGTGCATCGGTGACTCGATAAATAAGGGTCTGGAATAGAACCTTCAAGTGCAACACAAGATCAAGCTCGCAAACCTGAGACTCCCGTCTTTACTGAACTCCCTGGCAGCAAAAAGGTGGCAGCAAAAAGGAAGCTTAATTGGGAGGTAATTTCAATGCAAGTGGAAGCAAAACATCTTCATGGGCATCCTTCGCAATAGCAAGGATTTCTTGGGGCATCACATCATCATCATCATCAGCCTGATTATACCCACTGCAGGGCGAAGGCCTCTCCCATATTTCTCCACTTAACCCGGTTCTGTGCTAGCTGCGTCCACTTGACCCCTGCGAACTTCTTAATCTCATCCGCCCACCTAACTTTCTGCCATCCGCTGCTACGCTTTCCTTCCCTTGGAATCCAGTTTGTTACCCTCAGCGACCATCGCTTATCCTCTCTTCGCACTACATGTCCTGCCCATGTCCATTTCTTCTTCTTAATTTCCACTAGAATGTCGGTAACTTGAGTTATTTCTCTGACCCACTCTGCACGTTTTCTATCTCTTAATGTTACCCCTACCATTTTTCGTTCCATAGCCCTCTGGCTAGTGCTCGACGTAAGTTGAACTCTCTTGGTTAGCCTCCACGTTTCAGCCCCATAGGTGAATACAGGCAAGATGCAACTGTTGTATACTTTCCCCTTGAGCGATACCGGTAAGCTGCTAGTCATAATCTGCGAGTGCTTGCCAAATGCGCTCCATCCCAATCTTATTCTTGTTGTTATTTCCTTTTCATGGTCCGGATCTGCGGTTACTACCTGTCCTAAGTAGACATATTCGCCTACTACTTCCAGTATTTCGCTGCCTAATGTAAACTGCTGTTCCTTCCCGAGGCTGTTGAACATTACCTTAGTCTTCTCCATATTGATTTTCAAGCCTACCTTTCTACTTTTTCTGTCTATGTCATCAATCATTTTTTGCAGTTCATCCCCCGAGTTGCTTTGCAAGGCAATGTCATCAGCAAATCGCAGATTACTGAGGTATTCTTTATCTACCCTTATCCCTAACTCCTCCCATTCCAAATCTCTGAATACTTCCTCTAAACAAGCTGTGAACAGTACTAGGGAGATTGTGTCTCCTTAACTAACAACTTTCTCTATGGGAATTTTGTTACTTTCTTTATGCAGAACTATGGTTGCCACATGCAGCGGTGGCGTAGCGGTAGAACATCCGCCTCGCATGCAAGAGGACCGGGGTTCAAATCCCGGTGCCGCGCAATTCTCCACCGGAAGAAAAAAAAAAAAAAAAAAAATTCGCGTGTCGATGGAATTGCATATACAGGTTTGGGGTGCGACCTGATGCCGGTGAACACCTCCGGCAACGCACTCCCTCACCAGAACAGGAGTTGGCCACCCTGGTGCAGTAATTGGCCACAACCTCCTATGATAAGCTCCATAAAACCCCGACCCTCAGTCACCAGCGGCTGCGGAACAACTGACCACGGCGGCGGTCAGACCTGTGACGCAGCAGGGGGTGCTAAGAAAGCCTGGCTCCGCTGGACAGGCCGCCATTGGAAACTGACCCTGGCAACGTTTAATGCTAGAACCCTTGCTAGTGAAGCTAGTTTAGCAGTGCTGTTAGAGGAACTAGAGGGCATGAAATGGGATGTCATAGGGCTTAGTGAGGTTAGGAGGCCGAATGAGGCATATACTGTATTGAAGGATGGGCATGTACTGTGTTATCGAGGTTTACCAGAGAGGCGACAACTAGGGGTAGGTTTTCTTGTCAATAAGTATATAGCGGGTAATATAGATGAATTCTATAGCATTAATGAGAGGGTTGCAGGCATCGTAATTAGGCTTAATAAGCGGTATAAACTGAAGGTTGTACAGGCCTATGCACCTACATGTAGTTATGACCAGGCAGTTGAAAGCTTCTATGAAGATGTAGAATCGGCAATGCGAAAAGTAAAGACGCAGTATACTGTACTAATGGGCGACTTCAATGCCAAGGTAGGGAAAAAACAGGCAGGAGACAAGGCAGTAGGTGACTATGGCATTGGTTCTAGGAATAGCAGGGGGGAGTTACTAGTTGAGTTTGCAGAGCGCAATAACTTACGAATCATGAATACCTTCTTCAGCAAACGGAAGAACCGGAAATGGACATGGAAAAGTCCTAACGGAGAGACTAAAAATGAAATCGACTTCATAATGTGTTCAACCCCCGCCATTGTGCAGGATGTAGAGGTAATCGGGAAAGTTCGATGTAGTGACCATAGGATGGTGAGGTCCCGAGTTAGCCTAAATCTGAAGAAGGAACGCAATAGATTAGTAAGAAAGAAACCCATCAACGAATTAGCGGTGAGGGGGAGGGCAGAAGAGTTCAGAATCTCGCTACAGAATAGGTTTTCAGCTCTAACTGAGGATGGCGACATTACCCTAGAGGCAATGAACAATAATTTCAGAGATATCATTACTGAGTGCGCAGTAGAAGTAGGCGGTAGGATAGTTAAAGAGGATACCGGTAAGCTGTCTAAGGAGACGAAAGATTTGATTAAGAAACGGCAGAGTATGAAAGCTTCCAATCCAACAGACCAGATCGAATTGGCCGAGATATCAAAGCTAATCAATAAGCGCAAGTTGGCCGATATAAGGAAGTATAACATGGAGAAAATTGAGCATGCTGTAAAGAACGGGGGAAGCCTTAAAGCGGTAAAGAAGAAATTGGGCATAGGCAAAAACCAGATGTATGCGATAAGGGACAAGGCGAGCAACGTCATCACTAATATGGACAAGATAGTCAAAGTAGCCGAGGAGTTCTATACAGATCTCTACAGTAGCCAAAGTAGTCAGGACCGTAGTGAGATTGGCGGTAGGGAAAAACAGTCAGACGTTCCACCAGTGACGAAGGACGAGGTCAAGAAAGCACTAGAAACTATGAAAAGGGGGAAATCAGCTGGAGAGGATCAGATAACTACAGATTTGCTGAAGGACGGGGGGGATATCGTGCTAGAAAAACTGGCCACCCTGTATACGCAGTGCCTGGTGTCATCGACGGTACCGGAAGCATGGAAGAATGCAAACATTATCCTCATTCACAAGAAAGGGGACTCTAAGTACCTTAAAAATTACAGACCAATCAGCTTACTGTCTGTTACGTATAAGGTATTTACTAAGGTAATCGCCAATAGAATCAGGACAACCTTAGACTGCAATCAAGCAAAGGATCAAGCAGGGTTTCGGAAACGGTACTCTACTATCGATCATATCCATACCATCAATCAGGTGATAGAAAAATGCTCGGAATATAACCAGCCCTTATACATAGCATTCATTGATTACGAAAAAGCATTTGACTCAGTTGAAACCTCGGCGGTGATGCAGGCATTGCGAAATCAGGGGGTAGACGAGCCGTACGTGAAAGTGCTGGAAGATATATATAGTGGCTGCACAGCAACCATAGTTCTACATAAAGAAAGCAATAAAATTCCCATAAAGAAAGGTGTTAGGCAAGGAGACACAATCTCCCCAGTACTATTCACAGCTTGTTTAGAGGAAGTATTTAGAGACTTGGAATGGGAGCAGTTAGGGATAAGGGTAGATGGAGAATACCTCAGTAATCTGCGATTTGCTGATGACATTGCCTTGCTAAGCAACTCGGGGGATGAACTGCAAATAATGATTGATGACCTAGACAGAAAAAGTAGAATGGTAGGCTTGAAAATCAATATGCAAAAGACTAAGGTAATGTTCAACAGCCTCGGGAAGGAACAGCAGTTTACATTAGGTAGCGAAATACTGGAAATAGTAGGCGAATATGTCTACTTAGGACAGGTAGTAACCGCAGATCCAGACCATGAAAAGGAAATATCAAGAAGAATAAGATTGGGATGGAGCGCATTTGGCAAGCACTCGCAGATTATGACTAGCAGCTTACCGGCATCACTCAAGAGGAAAGTGTACAACAGTTGCATCTTGCCTGTACTCACCTATGGGGCTGAAACGTGGAGGCTAACCAAGAGAGTTCTACTTAAGTTGAGGACAACCCAGAGGGCTATGGAACTAAAAATGGTAGGGGTAACATTAAGTGATAGAAAGCGTGCAGAGTGGGTCAGAGAAATAACTCAAGTTAATGACATTCTAGTGGAAATTAAGAAGAAGAAATGGACATGGGCAGGACATGTAGTGCGAAGAGAGGATAACCGATGGTCGCTGAGGGTAACAAACTGGATTCCAAGGGAAGGAAAGCGTAGCAGGGGGAGGCAGAAAGTTAGGTGGGCGGATGAGATTAAGAAGTTCGCAGGGGTCAAATGGATGCAGCTAGCACAGAACCGGGTTAAGTGGAGAAATATGGGAGAGGCCTTCGCCCTGCAGTGGGTATAATCAGGCTGATGATGATGATGATGATGATGATGGTTGCTGTGCAGCCACTATATATATATTCCAGCACTTTCACGTACGGCTCGTCTACCCCCTGATTTCGCAATGCCTGCATCACCGCCGAGGTTTCAACTGAGTCAAAGGCTTTTTCGTAGTCAATGAATGCTATGTAGAAGGGCTGCTATATTCCGAGCATTTTTCTATCACCTGATTGATGGTATGGATATGATCGATAGTGGAGTACCGTTTCCGAAACCCTGCTTGATCCTTTGCTTGATTGCAGTTTAAGGTTGTCCTGATTCTATTGGCGATTACCTTAGTAAATACCTTATACGTAACAGACAGTAAGCTGATTGGTCTAATTTTTAATGTCCTTAGAGTCCCCTTTCTTGTGAATGAGGATAATGTTTGCATTCTTCCATGCGTCCGGTTCCGTCGATGACACCAGGCACTGCGTATACAGGGTGGCCAGCTTTTCTAGAACGATATCCCCCCCGTCCTTCAGCAAATCTGTAGTTATCTGAACCTCCCCAGCTGATTTCCCTCTTTTCATAGTTTCTAGTGCTTTCTTGACCTCGTCCTTCGTCACTGGTGGAACGTCTGACTGTTTTTCTCTACCGCCAATCTCATTACGGTCCTGACTACTTTGGCTACTGTAGAGATCTGTATAGAACTCCTCGGCTTCTTTGACTATCTTGTCCACATTAGTGATGACGTTGCCCGCCTTTCCCTTATCGCATACATCTGGTTTTTGCCTATGCCCAATTTCTTCTTTAAGGCTTTAAGTCTTCCCCCGTTCTTTACAGCATGCTCAATTTTCTCAATCTTATACTTCCTTATATCGACCACCTTGCGCTTATTGATTAGCTTTGATACCTCGGCCAATTCAATCTGGTCTGTTGGATTGGAAGCTTTCATACTCTGGCGTTTCTTAATCAAATCGTTCGTCTCCTTGGACAGCTTACCGGCATTGTCTCTAACTATCCTACCGCCTGCTTCTACCGCGCACTCAGTAATGATATCTCAGAAATTATTGTTCTTTGCCTCTAGGGTAATGTCGCCATCCTCAATTAGAGCTGAAAACCTATTCTGTAGCGAGATCCTGAACTCTTCTGCCCTCCCCCTCACGGCTAATTCGTTGATGGGTTTCTTTCTTACAAATCTGTTGCGTTCTTTCTTCAGATTTAGGCTAATTCGAGACCCCACCATCCTGTGGTCTCTGCATCGCACTTTCCCGATTACCTCTACATCCTTCACAATGGCGGGGGTTGAACACATTATTAAGTCGATTTAATTTTAGTCTCTCCGTTACGACTTTTCCATGTCCATTTCCGGTTCTTCCGTTTGCTGAAGAAGGTATTCATGATTCGTAAGTTTTTGCGCTCTGCAAACTCAACTAGTAACTCCCCCCTGCTATTCCTAGAACCAATGCCATAGTCACCTACTGCCTTGTCTCCTGCCTGTTTTTTCCCTACCTTGGCATTGAAGTCGCCCATTAGTACAGTATACTGCGTCTTTACTTTTCGCATTGCCGATTCTAGATCTTCATAGAAGCTTTGAACTGCCTGGTCGTCATGACTACATGTAGGTGCATAGGCCTGTACAACCTTCAGTCTATACCGCTTATTAGGCCTAATTACGATGCCTGCAACCCTCTCATTAATACTATAGAGTTCATCTATATTACCCGCTATATACTTATTGACAAGGCAACCTACTCCTAGTTGTCGCCTCTCTGGTAAACCTCGATAACACAGTACATGCCCATCCGTCAGTACAGTTTATGCCTCATTCGGCCTCCTAACCTCACTAAGTCCTATGACATCCCATTTCATGCCCTCTAGTTCCTCTAACAGCACTGCTAAACTAGCTCCTCTAGATAGGGTTCTAGCATTAAACGTTGCCAGGGTCAGTTTCCATTGGCGGCCTGTCCAGCGGAGCCAGGCTTTCTTAGCACCCCCTGCTGCGTCACAGGTCTGACCGCTTCCGTGGTCAGTTGTTCCGCAGCCGCTGGTGTCTGAGGGCCGGGGTTTTATGGAACTTATCATGGGATGTTGTGGCCAATTACTGCACCAGGGTGGCCAACTCCTGTTCTGGTGAGGGAGTGCGTTGCCGGAGGTGTTCACCGGCATCAGGTCGCACCCCAAACCTGGTTATGCAATTCCATCGACACGCGGATTTTTTTTTTTTCATCCGGTGGAGAATTGCGCGGCTCCGGGATTTGAACCCGTTCCTCTTGCATGCGAGGCGGATGTTCTACGGGCACGCCACCGCTGTAAGCTGGGGCATCATATGCTAGGGAACATTTCCATCACTGATTCGGTATCGCCAAAATATTTTTTGAAGCAGTTGCTATCTCTGCTCAAATTTGTGGCATTCAGTTTGGCGTTGGAATAGCAAAAACCATTAAGCACCTCTGTGCGTTAACAAGCGGCGGCAAATGCGAAAATAACGGATTCGCCTCATTACATGGACACGAATATCTGCACTAGAAACGGCAGAAAATATCGCCTCGTTTTTATTTCTCTCTAGCTCAGCGAAGTGTCTCCATTGCAGAGTAGGAATCGCAGGAAACACAAAACCGAGGTTTCTCTTGTGTCCTATCTCCCTGTGATAACATTCCAAACGAGACAAAAGAAAAAACACTTTTTGAATCACTTTATCTACGGGAGCTGTGTTTTCGGATTCAACATGCAAGGCCTTCTAACGAAGAGCACAGATTCACGATGCTAGCCCAAAATAAGCGTTCAGTGTGTTTCGCTGTGCACAGCGCTCTCCATGACTAGCACAGTGTTATAAAGTACAAAAATGGACGCCGCACATAGTACCCGCTTACATTTTATCATCACAAAAAAGATAGCGAGGGAGCAGCCCTACGTCTGCACGCTTAAACTCGCAGCCGGCGAGCAGCGGCCATCGACGGCGACTGCCACGCCGCAGCTCGGTCCTGCGCCTGCTCCGCCGGCCGGCTGAGCTTTTCGGTTACCTTTGGCAAAGACGGTACATCATCTGGCGGATTGCGTAACCGAACTTGTAATGCTTTCGTATTGCTGCACTAAGCACATTCAAGTACACTGCTGCATTTTCTTTATCGTGAAGAGCTAATGCTCAAACCTACCTGTTCCAGTTTTTCTTTCCATTTTTTGTTCCTCTTCCGGATATTTATTTTACCATGAAATAAAAGTTGATGGGACATTTTGGGCAGGACACAGTAGCTTGGGGTGTCTGTCAGGATCCCAGTATTGGCGTTCAATAAGCTCTCCAGGACATCAGTGATCTTTCTAACAATGAAAAGTTGCCCGCGAACGATCAAAGGCTTGTGTCCCTTGGTGGCCTATGTCATACATCATTGAATGGGCACCCGGATAATCTAATCCGGCTTAACTCTAGGTTTCGTTTGACGTGTATCGCACATCGGCGTTAGAGAGGTTCTGATATTTGAACGCTCCCATCATCAAAACTGTCTACGTCACCACTGTTGGGATGACCACGATGGGTGCTGGGAAGCGGAGCAAGGACTAAATAGCATCCCAAGTAGGCCAAATCTGATGGAATAACCCTGCGTGCCACGCAGCAGACGCCACTCGTGATGCCCACAGCGGTGGCTATAAAAATTAGACCAAGTAGATTCTAAGTTCCAGATTTTGTGTTTAAAATGAGTCGTACATTTTGAGCGTCTTAAAAGTGTGTTCTCTTTTGTTTTCTGAGTAATAATTACCCGATTTGCCAGCGCCACATAGGATCACTGATAGCGCGAATCTTGTTAAAGCCAGGCTGAGAGCCTTCATCATTACCCTGATTGCCTACACGTTGAATTTTATGGAGAGAAGCTAATTTCCTAAGACTATGTTGAAGTCTGAGGCGGTGAAAAAGTGAATAAAGCCTAGAAAGTCGGCCCAGGGGGCTAATTATAGTAGAAGACAACGACAAAATAGTGAAATCTGACAAACAAGTCACCCAGTGGATGCCCCAGAGCGACGAGTTTGTTATGTGTGAATGTCTCAGGGACCTTAGAATCACAAAATCATACCATGCTAAATAATACACGCCTTTAAGTAAGCCCTACGTTC
>JAJIZL010047374.1:8973-22005 GCA_023969395.1 Amblyomma maculatum
AATTGTGGTGCTGGCGAAGACTCTTAAGAGTTCCTTGGACTGCCAGAAGATCAAATCAGTCGATATTGTCGACCATAAACCCTGACTGCTCATTGGAGGGTCAAATTCTAAAGTTAAAGCTCAGCTACTTTGGTCATCTGATGAGAAGAGAGGAGTCGCTGGAGAAAGATTTGATGTTGGGAAAGGTTGAGGGTCGCCGGAGAAGGGGTAGGCAGCGAACGCGATGGTTAGATGGCATTCTCGAGGCATTGCAGATGAAGCTATGTGATGTTAAGAAGATAGTGAGAGACCGGAAAGCGTGGCGTGACATGGTCCATAGGGTCACGAAGAGTCGGACACGACTGAACGCCTGAACTGAACTGATTTCAACGGCTGATTTAATTTACTGTAATTAATTGACTAAGTGCTCCTTATGCAACAAATTTTTCCTGGCGAGGGTTTTTCATCCTCTCTATAGTGTAACCATTCGGTTTCTTATAACTCCTTACGTTCAAACGCAATCCTGCTGACAAACTTCTGGTGACATGACCTTGAAAACATACTCGGCATCTGACTGACTTATTTGGCTCCAATTAAATAATTGATTTCTCTGCATGCACCATTTTCTTTCAGTGAGATTTTTTCATCCTCTATCTAGGGCAACATTCGTTTTCATATCACTCGTTTTGTTGAACGTAATCCTGCCGACAAACTTCTGGTAACACGATATACCCGACGTCTGATTAACTTGATCGGCTCTAATTAATTAAGTAATTATTCTGCATGCACCAAATTTCCCTCAGCGAGAATTTTCATCCTCTGTCTAATGCAGCAATTCTTTTTCTAATTACTCGTTTCGTACGAACATAATCCTGGCGACAAGCTTCTGGTAACAGGACCTTGAAAACACACTCGCTAAATGCTTCCGCATTAAGAGACTTTTAGCTTACCGTGATCCGCGATCCGCCACCGCGCGTTCCACTGCGCATGCCTAGACCTCCCTTGACGTCGATAGATGGCGCCACATACTGGATGTCAGCACACAGACCTGCCGCGTCGGGACCAATCAGCTTGAGCGCCGTGCCCACGCGCGGTAGAGTCACGGTAGCGGATCGCGGATCACGGTAAGCTAAATCTCGCTAATAAGACGTCACGGTCACTTCAAAAGCCGCAGGTTGTGGGAGGAGGGCGCTGGCCTCTCCTCTCTACCCCAGCCCTACTCCTTCCTGTTATGAAGTACCTGCCCGTTTGATTCCCATATGGTTTGAAGACAGCATGTTAAACCCTAGTACTTATACTGCAGCGAAAATCATAGTGTAGTGAAGAAAATGACTCAGCGGCAGCTGTAGGAAAACAAGAAGAGAAAATTAGAGGTGTTGAACGATGCCGAACCTAACGCGGAGCGAAGCCTTTGGCTGCAGGTGACCGAGCGTTCCATCGAACACAACCAGCGGTCATCAAAGTGCACTGTTGCTCTAGGCATAATCTATTTTTATGCCCTGCGTATGAGATGCCGGCAGATGCTTTCCTGCTCTACTCGGTCAGTTCTCTGCGGCGGTGCGCGCATGCGTAATGCGGGAACTACCTTTCCCTCCGCGACGGTACGCGCATCTCCGGGTATGCCGCTACCCTCCTCTTCTCTGTAGCAAGCACAGCGGTGGTGCACGTGTGAAACGGCGCAGCTGGTTGCCATGGTTACGGCGCAAGCGCAGTAGCGGCTCCCCGGCTCCGTACGTCGACCTTGGCTTAACATGGCATAGTGAAGCTTTCGCTTCAATAGGCCGAGAGTGCGTATCTTGATTTGGACACAGCGTACTGTGTGCCCGTGTTTTACTTACCACCAAACCCTGTAAATACCCCCTCCCACTTACGATACCTTTTGGTTCTCTCCTAAAGTGGATTCTCGCGGCATTGGTGGTCTTTGTAACGTTCCGGGACGCTGGTTGCCGTTTGTGCCGCAAGCACCCCATCCCACTCTTCACGATACTGAGTACCAGCCTCGTCGAGGGTTCGATGCTTTCGTTAGCAGAAAAGGCGCCTTGCTAGGACATTTTGACATGTTTATGTGAGGGTCGCGAGGAGCTACTGTCGCCTTCCGCTCTTCTCCTCGCATTGGAACTCGGGGATAGCCACCCAAGGCCACTCTCTTCTGGAACCGTGACTGGGTCACGTGGCCGTAGCTTTCTCAACGTGACCGCCATCCGTCAACGATGCTTCCTCCGGCAGTGAAAGAAAACGGCTGCAACATTTCATTTGGGTCGTATAGTAATAGTAAACACAAATATCAATTTTAACCAATCTTCAATACAATCATAACCCATACCAATTAACAGTCTTTAATACTTCTAAAGTGTTTGTGCAGGTGGAAAAATAAATTTGGTTCTGAAATCCGCAGAAAATCGCACATGCGGCAACTCGTGCGGAACCACGGTCCAATCAGCGCATTTACGTTGGCCAATTTTCGTGTGACACGAGCAAAATTTTGCTTCCACCGCGTGGTTCAGTATAAGTGGAAAACACTTGGTTCGAATTTGGTGTTAGGGATTAACGTCTCGATGCAACTGAGGCAATGAGAGACGCCGTAGTGATGGACTCCAGAAAGTTCGACCATCTGTAATTCTTTAACGTGCACTGACATCGCACAGCAAATGGACGGCACTCCATTTCGCCTCCACCGAAACGCAGCCGCCGGCGGTCGGGATCGAACCCGTGTACTCCGGAACAGTATTTGGGCATCTTAACCGCTGCACCCCCGCGACGGGGATTTGGTTCCAATTGGCCAAGGTCAAATTTCAGTCTACCTACGCCAAATTTTGAGGGTGGTCATTGAACTGGTAGCGGTCCATTATACTTAATTAGGCACCAGATTTGATCCAATTTGGCCGGGGTAAATTTTCGGGTCACCTGGCCTAAATTTTGGGAATGGCCCATGCCAACGGTCGGTTCCATCATAGTTGATAGTGGCCACTAGATTGACTCATGGGTAGAAATGGTACAGCACACTACCGCCATCCCGTCATCATCATCAACCGGGCTATATCCCATGAAGAGCGCTGGCTTCATACACATTCCTCCTTTGAACCCCCGGTGCTGTGCCAGCTTCACACACATACCCAGCAAACTTCCTAACCTTATCCGTCCAGCTAACTTTCACCTGCCCCCTGCTACACTTTATTTCACTTGGGATCCAGCCAAATTTGTTACCTTTCGGTAACAAATTTGGCAGCATCGGTTATCTTGCCTTGGTATTACGTGTCCTGCCCATTTCTTTTTGACTTCTACTGATGTCAGAACAACACGCTTCTTCCTTGGCCCGTTCAGCATGGTTCCTCTCTCTTAAGTTGTGGGCGATTCCTCTGTCCGAGGTAAACGCAAGACACACGCACACAGCGGGCCTTGGAAGAAATAACTATCTCACTGACGGAGGGTGTCCATGCAGATACGGGGTGTCAGGGGTCGTCGGGATAGGAGCCAGGTAGCGGCCAGCAGGAGGTTCAGGAGTGAAGGAAAGGTTTATGCAGCGAACGGGTGTAATAACATGTTCCGGGCTCTCCTTAAACACTGCAGGTTCTAGGAATTTTTTTAACGCTCTCACAACAGCTTCGGAGTGCACTCGTCGTTCGCGCACAGAAACAGACGGGACAAGTTTGTAAACATTTTATTATAGCATTTTGTTTTTGTAAACAAAGCAAAAGTACACCGCGCAAGCGAGCATCAATTTCAACAAAGTTTAAAAAATGGCAGCGCCTAAGCGCAGAAACGCACGCGTCAGCAGGGATAACCCGGTTGGCACCGGGACATGCGGCGTCCCTAGAAGGCCTCTTTTAAGTTTGTGCGCGATCGCGGGACTATATGAGACTGTATGTAACGCCCTCTATGTCCCGAGGGAACGGTGCGATGTACGCTGGCAGTGTCAAGTGGCACGCGACTAGAATCTCAACTGCGACGTTCGAATATCGTCGTCGCCAGCACTGGTAAATGCAGTTACGGTCATGGTATGAAACGGTAAGGCTTAGCAACAAAGCTGGTAGTCAACAAATGCATTCTTTACTTCCATTGCTTTGGTCCTATGCTTCGACTCTTTGTTCACCATTCAGTTCCCGTTTTAATGGCTTCGTCTATGATGCAGAGAGCACGGGCTACGGGCACTCCGTACATGTATGCACGACCGCCGCGAACAATACTGAACACTTTTACGATTCGGAGGCACGCATTTTATTCGTCGTGCGTGGCTTTCTTCTCTTTTGTTATCATTTGACTGTACCTTTCTTTAACGACTTTGGATCGTTCCATGCAGGCCAGATACGTTTATTTACTTGACACAGGACGCCTAATTGGCGAGTTGTAAAAAGCAAACTCTTTGGTGCATTCGTTTTGATATTAGAATAAGAGAACGTAAACACACATAATCAGGCTTGATTTTGCTCTGAGGACCATAAGAAGCCGTGCTCAGCTGCCGGTTAGACGAACCACACGTACTGTCCTTGAACAGAAATGTAAGTAGCGACAAACGTATGAAGAAAAAAAAAAGAGAATCACACGAGTTGAACGAACACGTTATAAAGTAGACGACGCGCGAGTGTGTAATGCAAGTACGAATGGCTTTCAACAACAAAGAAGGGTCAACAAGGACGAAGTGTGGCTCATGGCAGCACGTTGAGCTTGGCGGCAGCCGAGGCCTCTCCGTTCTCGTTGGACCCCACGCACCAGTACGTGGCTGTGTCCTCGGGCCGCAGGTCGAGCAACTGCAGCCAGCTGGTCACCTCGAAGCTGTCGGGCCCGCCGCGGCTCTGCACGTTGATGCGAGAGCTGTCCGCTGCAAAAGACAGGTAAAGAGAAACAACCTCACAACCAAGAAGTATAGGCCCCTTGTCCAGGGCATTCTTCGTCAAAGATAAGTTCGCTGAATTGAGATGCTCTCGTCTATTAGCTTTGGTTACCCAGTTATCCGTCGGCACTCTTCGTCAAAGTTCACTGGACTGTGGTGCTCTCGTCTATTGGTTTTGGTTACCCCGTTATCCGTCGGTAACCGGAGCGCTGAAAAGTTAGCACACCCGACCGAATGGGGGAGCCGGTCACTCCGAGAACAAGGTTACTGGGAGTTATGAAAAAATAGTTGGGGGACGAAATGGATAACTCAAGTAAGTGTATGGTTTGCAGATACTGCTATAGTAGGATACATAAAAAAAGCAAATATGAGTGTTTTACTCCGCGGGCCGGTCCCAAAGAGAAAATAAGTCACCAGTCTTATCTTTGACTATATCAAACGAGCCAAATGCATTAAAATCCTGCGCACCGCTGTAATCGCCATGAGCTATATATCTTCGGCACCACGTTGGTGACAGCAAAGAGGTGTCCGCGGTTCCCAGCGGAACTTCTAGACCAGCACCACGGTAACAGCGACTGCGTGTCCGTAACTGTTGGCGCCGCAGCGTGCTCCGTGACACGTGTTAGTATACTCACTGGGCAGCGGCTTGAGTGGTCCATCCCCGCGGTCGACGCGCCACTCCACAGTGGGCACCGGGAAGCCGGACACCTCGCAAGTCATGGCGGCACGACCACCCGTCTTGTTGCGCGTGTTCTCCGGAGCAGTCACCACCCGGGGCGCTGTGAGGCAGAAAAGAATGAAAACAGCAGGTCAGGTGTGAATTGAGCGAACGAAGACGGAAAGCGTGTAGTGCCACCAGAGTCTGCGCAGCTAGTCGCGGAGTCGAGCCTATCATGCTGTCAGAAAGAACCGATCGGTGGCCGTTGCCGATACGTATTGCTATTGAAAGGTGAAGCACATTAGCGTGATTCATGTTCGCCCTTCTTTTAGGCGAGCTTTCACAAGCGAAAAATGACGAATCCGCCGCCATGCATTCTGTAATCATCTTCAGTGTGTTCACATTGGTGCCTTCATCGCCAATTCACCGCGATCCGATAGTCATCCGTGCAGAGCCAATCATTGGGCGCATCCTCGCTTCCGTACACGCGCCAAATCTTATTTCCTTTTTGTTCTCATCAATTAGGGTCACACTTTCAAGCGCAAGCCCAAATTTGTGCGCGATTATACACGCACCACCTCTCATCAATCGAAGATAAATATTTGTCAGCTCGTGGCAGTTTGTTTTACGACCTCCCGGACAATTTTGCCCAAATATCGAAGATGTAAACAGTCTCGTTGACAAACAAAGCACCTGTGTTTACGCGACATTTTCTGGCTGCATCCGAGGCTACAAACAGAAGCTAGTCGCAGACACTCTAACGTTGTCCAAGGAAGGGGAAAAAAAGACCCATGTATCTTGTAGTTGTATGACTCCTTGAAGTGAGCGCGGTATTTTGTTATGCGTAAGGCACGTGTTGATGAACGTTAAATATAGTTATAGCAGATGGGTTTGCACATACGTGGGTATACGTTACAGCTTTCTTTGTCAATCCACTGAAAGCACCTTGTCATAGGGATATCTGAAAAAGCTCCATAGTGCACTTGATAAGGGCGTGATGTGGATATCATGGTCACAGACATCCCACACAGGAGGTCCCAGAGACATAGACGACTTCTTAGGCGCAAAAGGCCTGCAGCTACTACACTTCCTTTACTTCATTATGGTTGGTTATGAAAGAGTGAAGAAATATAAAGAAGGTTCTCAAATGTGACTCATTATCAAGCGCTCATTCGATCAACATTCAGGTCAGTGCTAAGCCTCGCAATACACGGTTAACGCAGTTATGACCGACTGCGCAGAAGAGGCCGAATAAAGAATAGAACTTCAGTGTCATGCTTTGAATGCATTCACGTACACACGAGGACATTCTTGTGCGAGCTCTTGCGCTGGGGCTCAGCGACGAAAAAGTCCAGCGCCTTTTCTAGCGACGTCACGGCCTCTACGCGGTAACACGAATGGCGCCTGCGCTCCTTGGCAATGTTTTGCCGAGTTTTCATTGAAAACTGTCGTCTACCGATCACTGTGTGTGCTTGCTGTGATCGACGAATGAGCGCCCCGTGCTTTGCAATTTTTATCTTCCCCTGCCGCAAATTTCCCACAAATAGCCAATGAAAAGGTCAGACGTACGCCGTGTTATATACCGAGTTGTGTTGTGTATGAGTGAATGGTCACGACAGCAAAGAATCCGGGTGGCATATATAGTTGCCTATATTTACGCAATTTTCAAGGGTACACATAGCTTTCCAGGGTATCCATTTTAAATATATTTCACTTTATCTGTTTTGTTTTTTTACGAACAATATACGACAAGTTAGAAAAGAGAGTTCAACATTCACCGATTGCAAAGCTTTTATTGTCCTTTATTTTGTTACGTGATGATATAATCTCCGTTTAAGAAGTAAAAAAAAAATGAAATATGCCATTTGGTCAGCTTACTCGGTCGGCTTAATCTCACGTTTAAACAAAAAGTGCCGAAAGTAGAATTGTCAAATTTTTGAAAATTTTGAGTACTCCAAAAAAACATGCAAAATAAAAAACTTTTTGTTTTAATATGCGACACATGGTGATGATACAAAAACAACCCAGATAATACAAGGAAGTGTCTACTGAACACTCTTTTATTCGCACTTATGGCCCCGGGTTCCTCCTTTTGGGCCCAGTCGAAATTGCCTGTTGAGGGAAGTTATACTCCTGCGCACAGTGAACGTGGATGTTAACAATTCAGCATATTGACCTGTTGATATCTTTAAATAAAATAAAGTTCACTGTTCTGTGTTTGCAAAGAGCAGTATAAAAATCTAGGTCTAGGAAATCATTGTGTTCCAATCAAACTTCCCAATAGCAAGTTTTCCAATTGCAACCTAATAGGAATCTGATGTTTCCCGTTTTTACTATATACACCAAATGAGAATACAAATTCCACATAGAACTGCAAATCATTCATAGCGTGCCTTACTTACCAATTGGATTTGTGACTCGATCATATTGGAATAAATGTTTAACTGGAACTTGAGAGGCTGGCGAAATGGATTTGAGGCTTCAATCATGAAAACAAATTCCAATTGAAACGTCAATTAGAAAACGAAAGATTGTACATTTGGAACTGAAACCATGAAAATACTATATGGTAAACTTGATTCGAATATGAAAAATTCTTCATTTGCATTGAACTAAAACTTCAACTGAGAATGCAAAGTCAATTTGGTAATACATTTGGAGCTTGATAGACACCAATTGGCATTCCAGTGGCCAATTAGTGTGAGTTCAATTTTAACAAACCGATTAGATTTTCATTTCCAACTGTTACACATGGAGCCAACTGGAAAAGCCAAATGGTTTCAATTGCTTTTTCGACCGAGGTTTCAAACACGAAATACTGATTTCATAGAATTTTGTTTACGTATATGCTATTTAACGCTGTATACTTGTGGTGCCAATTGATCTGACATTAGCCCATCTTCCTTGTCCTGTCAAAACGGTACACTTTTTCGTTAAGCATATACATGCCTTCTTTCAAGATGATTTGGCTTCCCGAAGAACTGCGACTTACTTGTGTTTGGTAGCAATCACTGACACTTTTGCCTTGCTCTCAGGCCTTGCTCTCAGAGAGGCAAATAATCAATGTGCCGTATAGAGCAAAGCTGTAAGGTGCCGTAAATGGCTACCAGAGGGTCATCTGACCGGTCTCTACAGCCTGCGCGATGATGTTTCAAGGATTCAATCTGGCTAATCTCTCCAGAAGCCGATCTAGTGAAGTCGCTATATCAGGGAGCATAATTTCAAACTCCAACTGCACCAAGCAAGAAAGGAAGAATCTGACAGACAACTCAAAAGCCGCCTTTTAGAAACCTCTGTTGAGCTGACTGTAGCAGATGTAGCAGAGTAATCAGTGTCAGCTTGATGAGACCATGAAAACAAAAAAAAAAACAATATATGCTTATGGGAAAGCTTTCTCGCGGTAGAGCCGATGTTCCCATTACGTCTTCGACTTTCGTAAGCTCGTATTCGAACTATCATCAATTACACTCGCTAGCCATGCGACTATCGGCGGTTGGATATAAATGGAAGATGAAGCAGTTGAGAAATAGAAATAAACGTGCAAAGAATATAAAGAACTTTCACGTGGTATCTGAACATGTTCCAAATTAGGGCCGCTTCACACGAGGGACCGTCGTTCCGCGAGCCGCGTATTACGTGTCGACACATCACTACCATGTGAGGCCCGCTGTCGGTTTGCGGGCCAGTCAAGCGAGATATGTCAAATGGCTTTTTTCCAGCGGGGGTTGTTACACCGCAGGTGCGCAACTTGCGACGACACTCATGGGACAATAGAAGACGGGCCTTTGCACTGGTGCCCTGTACTTAGTCGATTGTTTCGGGATCGTGATGCGAAGCGGGGAAGTAGGACAGAGGAGGTCGGTAAGCCTGAGGTGCAAGCGGGCAAGAGCAAGTTCATTCTGTGCTTCCTCTGCTTTTTTGGTCCGCGAGTCCGCTTGACGGCATCGGATCGCAACACATAACTGGCCGTCGGTCCGCGGGCCGCACATCGCGTGTTCACACGTTACTACAAACTGGTCTGCGATCAAATATGCCGTGTGAACACGGCATAACACGGCCCGCGGACCGACGGTCCGTCGTGTTAAACGGCCTTTAATAGAGTGTATGTTTTTGCCTAATAACGCTTTCTTTTTTGTTGTTGTTGCTGCTACCAAGCTTGGTGCTTAGCGGTTTTAATTCCATTTTTCAGAAACGAGCATGGAGCGTTGTAATTTTGTCAAGACCAAAAAGAAAGTACATCTGTTTTTGCTTCAAGAAGCAACGCTGTAAGCATATATACGCGATAGCGAATAGACAGCAGCTGATAAAATTAGTGAAGAGTCTCCAAAACTTTGATCACATGTAGCCGCATATCGTGTATTATGGAATTGCGCAACTTATGCAGCTTAATCATCTTTTAGCCGACCGAAATATACTAGTGACGTAATGGCTCACCCACGAAGTATTTTGAAACTGAAACACAATACCAAGTTAGCACACTTTTAATACTTTTTCTTAGTTTTTCGCCCAAAGATGTCTATTACAAATGGAATTTTTTAAAAATAATTGCTCGATACCACACTTATAGGCCCTGTAGGCCACGTCTGGTTTTTTTTCCCTCCTTTGTGCACCTCGGGGGAAAAAACACGAAAAGCTTCTCCAAAATTATTGTTGTTTTTTTCTCGAGCTGTCCTATCACTAACTTGAGAGTAACATCGAACCCAGCAGATATTCACTGAGTCACCAAGCACAAAGCCTCAACAATCAACAATCTCTAACTTTTCAGAGGGTCCAAAAAAAAAAAAGCACGGCTGGAGCAATGAGGTCTTGTCTTTCTTTTCATCAGTTGGTCAAGTTCATATTGTACATGCACCATCGCCAAACTACGCAAGCGTTCCTTACCCGTCATACATTGAATTCATGTCTTCAGCCTTCTCACGGTACTGAAAGGTCGTCCTGCTTCAGACTACAAAAACTGACGTCACCAGTACAATCCTAAAAATGGCCTCCGTCTCCTTAAAATACTAGCGAGTTTATTCATGCTTTTTGTGGGTATTTCCGCTACGTGCTCCACGGACAGACTGCGGTGTCCTTCGTGTAGTAGGTATACCAGAGTCACGCTTTGCCAGGATCAATTTCGCTGTAGAGACGAATAATGTCTATCTTAAATGATAAAAAATGCGCGCGTTGGGGTTAAAGGCGCCGTAAGCTTAGTGCTTTGCAAAAAAGAGTACTAAGAGAGCTCTGTAAGATTGCGCTGTTATTTTTTTTCTTCGTTTCTATGAATAAACAATTTTTGTCGCTGACAACTTAGTAGTAAATTACGCCCACGGCAATAAGAATACGCCCCTATTCTTCACTTTCGTGGCGCTGAACCTCATCACTTTGCTGTGGCCATTGAAAATACTGTAACGCGTTAAGATAACCAAAGCAATTATTATTAATACTAATAATAATTACTTTGGTTATCTTAACGCGTTATAGTATTTTCAGTTCGGCAGTTTGCTCGTTAGCGGGCTCACCTCCGCAGGTCGCTGTCCCTAGTTTTCCCGACGGCTCGGGGAGCGGGGCTCGGCGAGCGGCCAGTGCGGTATGTAGAGGGACGTGGACTTGGGGAACGATAACGCGAAGAAGTAATGACACGGGACCCGTATTGTGGGACGTCTGGGGGATTCGTATGCGCCGACAAGTACTCCTCGATTTCGGGTGGTCGTTCACCACTCCGATAACATCGTGCAAGCGGATGGAAGCCAAGAAGTCCGGCGCGGCGGTAACGGACAGAAACTCAGCATATGACCAGCCTCACCACAGTGGTAACAAAGGGGCCGCTGGTCAGGGGCACACCAGACGTCAGTCTTTCGAAACCGTGCCTCGGCTAAAAGAGGAGGACGGCACGGGCTTGAATCAAGCGTAGGGGTGCCCATTCTGGCTCTGGGAGAGTCGTATACCACTACGGTGCTGATTTGGATGAGGCACAGTGGTGTTCGCTCTTGGAGAATCGCACAGGCTGCTGAAGCACGGATACGTACGTAAGCACACTCGGTGGCGGTGGCTGCACAGCAGGCACAGACGGCTCTGGGACGACTTGCCTAACTTCTTCACGAACGACCTCCGCGAGTGACGGAAGCCTCGATGACGACTATAGACCCTGTAACTGAATGTGTCTCAGCTCTTCTCTGAACACGGATCGAACAAGCTCCCATGAGGCATCACCGGAACCGTTGAAGCCGGAAGCATAGACGACCGGTGACATGGCGGACACTCACGGTTATAGTACTGTGCCTTGTGTTCAAGTGTTTGCTCCATCGTAGTGGCCACCGCTAGAAAATCTGATGTCGTGCCAGGTGTATTGCGCACGAGCTCAGCAAATAGTTCTTGTTTCTCCCCTCGCATTAAGTGGCGCACTTTCTTCTCAGACATATTTGGATCAGCACGCTTAGAAAGGCGGATCATATCCTCGTAGTACATTCCAACACTTTCGTTATGGGCTTGGTAGCGAGATCGCAGCGCCGACTCCGCACGCTTTCTTCGGTCGTTGGCGGTGTACGAGGTCGCCAAGAGCTGGCGACGGAAGAGGTCCCATGATGGTAGCGTCGTTTCGTGGTTCACGAACCACGTCCGCGCTGAATCTTCGAGAGCAAAGTACGCATTATGCAGCTTCCTTTGCTCATCCCAGCCGTTGTAATTGGCGACCCGTTCAAATTGGTCCAGCCGGTCTTCAGCGTCCTCATAAAGCTCGCCATGGAAGGACTGTGGCGTTCGAGACTGGAAGACGACGAACCGGGGTGAAGACTCTCCGTTAGCCACAATGTTCGTGTTGGATCTATGCATGTTGGCCACAGGCGTGCAGGAAAGAGGCCCGAACTCTGGCGACTGACCTCCAAGGCGGCGGCTGCAACTGCGGTGGACCGGTGCCCTTGAGGGGTGGTACTCAGCAAAAAGGGAAATTGTACCGAACACCTCCATCAGAAAATGTAACAAGTAGAAGGCAGCAGACACTGAACGGATCAATTCCGCACACTACACTCAACTTCGTCCTCTTTTTTCCTCGGTTCCGAGAGGCACGCGGCAGTATTTCGAACACGATGTAAATAATATTTTGGCATAGCCGATACATGTTGGTGGTTCGAGAGCGTGTCCCCAAAATAACAAGCCCGATGCGTGCGTACTATGTTCACGAGATCACTCCGCGTATTACTCGCATACTCCGCCGACGGCAGAGGGGCAAGCCTCCACGCGATTGCATGAAACGAACTCCTCGCGTTAGGTGACGCCTTCTACTCTGTGGTGAGTTCAAAAAAGAAAGACGGCAGCTCGGACCTTTTATCCGAAATAGCGGGATCCGCCACAGGGCAATAATTCAAAGTTTATAAGATTACGTCGAGCATGTAAATCGAGTTCCCGCAATTCAAAGAAGCCGTCAAAATCGGTTTGGTTTCGGTTAAAATCAAATTTCCAAAAACTGCATTCAGCGCAATTTTTCCGTTTTGTGTTTCGTCTCAAATTCAAAAGTGCGTTCGTTACACCTGTCATCGGCATCGGGATTCGTTCTCTTTCACACACACACACACACACACACACACACAAA
>JAJIZL010047375.1:0-10122 GCA_023969395.1 Amblyomma maculatum
TCAAAAACCGCATAGAAACTATAGACCGTATAGAAAAGTAAAAAAAAGTATAGAAGTTGCAACCACGTAACGTTATTATAGCTTTTTTGTTTTTCAACTGGGAATATTTAGTGTTCAGAAGACCTTCTTTTATACGCAAAAAAAAGAATACGCCCGGAGTATAGAATTACGCTGCAGGATAACTTCAATGGCATGTTGAAACTCGAGTACCAACGAAATCAGGTGATCAGAACCAACGTCAGCGAGGGCTTACCCCAGGTGTCTGGTATCTACAATCGAGATGCAGATGGAGGAACTGACAAAAGTGCTGATTGGTCCTTTATCTTTTTCCCTCTCAGTGGTGCACACCATTGGACACTACATAAACTTCTACCACGTGTCTACCCAGCCAGCAGAGCATCTGCGCTGCATGACCAAGGAAATGCACTTCGAGTAAGTTGCCTACTCGAGTGTGTCCCGTAGTCGATACGAGCTGAATCGCGCCGAATGATTACTCTTCAATTACTTAGGTTACTTAATTATTTATAGGACGTTGATATTTTTATTTGAACAGAAGAAACGGAAATAGCTCTTATAGTTTGCGAATGCGGAGAAGGATAATTTTCTCGAGGAGCAAGTGAAGTTTTCGCACTCAAGCGAGCGACGAGGCGAACTGTTTCGCAAGGTTTCTAGAGAAAAGTCCGACGCCTTTGCAGAAATGTGAAAAGCACAATGCTTAATTCACGGGCCTGTTATTGTTTAACCCTGCAAGTACATGCGCGTCTTTCGAAAGTCTCTGGTCTTCTGCAAACTCTCTTTCCCCTAACAAAACAGGTCACATGAAGTTGTGATTTGCGCTGTACTTCTTTGAACTAACAGACTCTATAACGTCAAAGGGAATGCAGGGAAATATCGACACCTCCACGATACTTAATTTAAGTTTCAGAGGTGAAAGCCAGAATTTCAGCGTAACATTATTATTTCGGCGATAAATTAAGCCAGTTATTAAGAAATATATAATTTTTACATAGGCCTTTGGTTACTCCTGAACCTGAAACACCCAGGATGCCGTGGGCACGATACTTGGGTCAGCTTTCTGTGGCTATGTATCCAAGGCTGCAGAACGGGGCTTTTCTCAGAGTGTTACTACACGAATTGGTTCAAGCATATCGAACTTTTAGTTACGGTTTAGGTGTCTGTTCTGCCGCAGCGCAGAGTAAATAGTTTTTTTTTTCTGCTAACTACACAGAATGATGTTACTTTACAACGCTGAAAACCTGTGTGAACGTAAATGCACCGCTGATCAACAGCCAAGACGACGTACGTTGTCGAATTGCGAGAGCATACAGAAAACGACGTTGAGACAAAGCAAGCGCTGCCCGTGCACGATTTGTGGGACTCCCGACAGGTGGCGCAGAAATAGGAATGCGGATGGATACCATTACATTCGAGTAATGGTATCCATCCGGAAGTCGATGCAGGCGCAGTCACTGTTCCTGAAACTCTGGGGTTTAGAGATACCAGTGGCCGGGTGAATAAACCGGCGGTGGAAACTAGCAAAAAAACGTCTGGAATATTGGTAGCTTAAAAGCAGAGAAGAGATATAATGTTAGTAATGTAGATAAAAAATTTAATAAATAGAATGATGGTTTAGTTAACCAATCTAAATCAATAATTAAGACATAGGTAGAAGAATGAGCATGATAGCTACTGTTACCACCCCGTTTCAAAGGGGACGCTCCTATATTCCATCCATCCATCCATCCATCTAGCCTGACGTATTGTGTTAACGTTAAAACGCTCTGTACTAATTCTGTACTGGTTAGTATTGTAGTACAATCTTGATGGAGTAATAATGTGAAAGATTCCGTAATGGCGTAATGGTTTAATGTTACGGAGATCGGTCTTCGGGATTCCTGGGGGGATTATAATCTGCTGCGAAGTAAGATGGTTGCACTTCGGCTCTGTAGCGGTCAGTGCATTGAAACAGAGGTGGCCTTGCGTATGTGTCATAGTTTGGACTCTGCATGGAGGAACGTCGCAACCGTTGGCTTCCTTTTGGCCATGCCAAACCAGAAGAGCAGACCAGCTCAAGACACAATATCTTTGCTACGAATGTGGTTAAAATCAAAGATGCGGGTAGTAGACCCATGAAATGCACACAGACAGCCCATTTTCTCAGCCTAATTCACTGAACTGGAATGCGGGCGCAGTGGACCATTCCTTTCCTTACTTGTTCATCGCAGTGTTCTCCTTTCAAGTGAGCCTGTGGTGCTCAGAGACGGCGAAAAAGTGCTGCTTACTACACATTCCCTAACAATGTTGGCGGCCATTCGTTTCTACTAGTCGAAGAGCGAATGTTTTTTTTTTTTTTCAATAGGATGTCTTGATAGCCGTGCGAGACGGGGGACCCAGAAACAAATATTATTCAACAGTCCGTATCCTACATCGTATTCAGCAGGTGGTTTAACTTCCCAAAGCTACATATTTAACTGAAGAAGCCACAGTGCAGGACTGTGGATTAAGTTCGACCATCTGGGATTGTTTAGCGAATAGTGGCAATACACTGGCACAGCACCCATGACCTTAGCGCTTCGCCCCCACGAAATACGAACGCCGAGGCGAGGAGAACGAGCACCTATACCACTAAACCATTGCTTCAGGCAAATTTTTTAGATCAGCACACTAGAAGGATATAAAACAGCGCAAGGAACGTGATGAAACACGAAAAACTAAAAGGAGTAGAGAAGGATAGGAGTCAAATCTATCTGTGCATACCTTAGCGCCTCTCAGCCGGTTGGCAAACGGTAGTCGAGCGTTTTGTAGCTTAAAGCAAGGCCAATAGGGCACAAAAGTTGAAGTGTGTTACATATGGTGTTCCAGTGTATACGAAGAAAACGAAAAATTTTACTGAAGGCAGCCACTAGTTGGATAGAGCGACAAATAAAGTAACGGAGCAAGAAAACGCTCGCCGTGGGTCGCTACACCGATACTAAGGTGAGGCAATAAAAATATGTCGTTGTCATAGAAATGCGTTTTACCGGTAGGCGAGGATGATGATGACAAGCCCATTGAAAAACGTTGTCTTAGTTGCAGGAATCGGGTATTTTTCTATGTAAACTGTCTGCAAGGTTTACGGTACTTAAAGTTTACGCAATAAAAGACGTTGTTTATGTAGTTATCCCATACATAAGCATTAGAACTGGTTCGAGACCGAACTTGGGTTTTAAAAAATTTTTGTTTCGAACTTGCAGCTCCGACTTCAAGTCGACGATTACCTTCTGGGTGTTCCAAACAGTCACAGGTATGTGAAAAGCTCCTCTCGTATGAGCGCATTTGTACTCCAAACTTGCTCTTTTGTTGTCACATTGTTAAATGCTGACGGAAGTCGTTGCCAGTTGGTGAAATCGCCATTCGTTTCTTCGCTACCCTCACAGGCATCACTGGCGTTCTGCTCTTCATTGTAATGTGCATCATATTTATTTTTGCACACCCGAAAATCCGGCAAAAGGCGTACAGCTACTTCTGGATGACGCACAGCCTCTATATTCTGCTCTACATTCTCTGCTTGCTTCACGGCCAAGCGAAACTCACAGGGGTAAGGCGATTTTTCTGTTAAACAAAATAGATAGCAAGCCATTTTATAGATTTCAGTGCATGAACGTTATTGCTACAAAGTATTTTTCTGCATTCATGAGCAGCTATGCAGATTCCAGAACGAGATTTTTATTCTCTTTGGCTTCGCTTCCTCATAACACATTTGGCTTCCTACTACTGCATTTTCCGATTATTGAGTCCGAGTCAAAATGAATGGGGCACTTTTGAAATGTCCATTCTTTTTACGTTTTCTTTTGACTTGTGGGTACTGATACAAATACAGAGGTAAAAGATGCTATCAGGGTGCATACCTCTACACTTAATAGTGTGCAATCAATGCTTATGGTCTCATAACAGTAGTGCAGTAACAAAACGTCCAGATAGATACATTATCGTCTACTGATGAACGTAGAATGCAGCCAGTTTCTAGGAAGGCATGCAGCGTCACCTTGCTGCTTCGATACTTTATGCGAGTGCTCCAGAGCTTACCTTGTAAGACTTTGCCTTGTGGCATCAGAGCCTTCATAAAGTGAGGGTGTTTTGAGAAACTGTGCTGTTGGAATGTTGCACTATTCGTCAGTAGCCGGAACCTAGCTTGCTTGTGAAGTCATGTGCATAAATTGTGACCACATTCTTGTCACTGAAGCTTCTGTCACTGAAGCTACCGCTAATTTCATGATGCCTAGACATGCTTAAGTATTTCACAGTGCGTAGACAATCCCGCTACAAAAGAAAATTTTCAGACTGCAAAATCATAGATTTAACTACTATAGATACAAACATTCATAGATCACTAGCTATCACATATGTAAATGTCATGAAACAGGTTTCAACTTCTCCCACAGTCGCCTCGGTTCTGGATGTTCTTCATTGGCCCCGCAATTGTCTTCACTCTGGACAAGGTCGTCAGCTTGCAAACAAAGTACATGGAGCTTGATATCTTGCACACTGAGCTTCTGCCATCAGGTAAGCTTTCTTAGTAACCTTCAATTGCAGTGTTTCTTCCTTGACAATGACAACCACTTGATGGCACAACAAATATTTGGAGGTAACAACAGAAATGCACATGGTCATTCGCATCGCTGACAATTTGCTTTTACCTTTTGTCACTAGATGACAACGTTGTGTTTTAAATTTCTTGCATGAAACCGTGATCACAGTTATCCAAAGCTTTTGCCAAAGAGGCGTTCATTCTTATGCCTTAACGGCCATGATGCGTGGAAATTAAAATAGGTTCTACTCTATATTAAAAATGACTAATTTCTGCCTGACAGGGGCAGTGTATTACATTTCCTACGGCGCATTTTCTGACTGCAATCAACATTGGTCTGCAGCATTCCAGTGCAAAAGAACGAGCACATGCTCTGCTAAAAAATAAATAACGAAGGACCTTAACCTCAACGGGAGGCCGCCCGCAGGCACTCCGGTGTGCTTCTGAATTGAGAAATCGACGTAGACGTGCCGTTTTCTCACGGAAAGCCACTTTCAAACTTAAAATCTGGATGCAAGGCACGATATATGTCTTGGATACGACCTATCAGGTAGATTAACTCCGGTGGCCGCAGCCCGTCGGCGCCAATTTTTCCGACATGATTTTTTCAATTGTGAGTGCCACCACGGCGATATTTTTCCGATCGAACGAGCTGTGTACGACATTGCGTAAATGCCCCGTGAAGACATTTTCTTCAGCGTTTCTAGCAAAACCGTTGCGCAATATTTACGGCAAGGTTTTCGTGGCGGCGAAAAATATTGGATGTTTACGATCCAATGTTCTGTCCCTTTAATACCACAAAAACAGATTACTTAGGCTCCAATTATGTTAAAAGTCTATCTCCATTGCATATCTATTGCCGTTACTATGTGTCCTGTAACAGGATGGCTTAGTGATAACAAAGGAGCCCACATATATATTGCTGTTCTCGGAATATAGGATAGACGCTGCTACTGTCTGCCATTGCATATAAAACAGATTAGATACCATGCAGCCATCATGCACGCCGAAGCGACGTCAGGGACTATACACACGCATTGACAACCTCTTTCCAGCATCACATGTTTCCAGCGGTAGAATGCAAAATTATCAACAAGTTGCTGTTGAGAGGAGGCGAAACCTCCTCCCAACCTCCCAAACAACAAAACATATCCTCGGCACAGCCGACGCGGGTTCGTTTCGGATGTTCCTGACTTTCGCTCTACCTCCGTGTACAACTGGCGGGTGCCCTTCGGCAGTTCAATAGAATTCGAAAGGTAGACGTTTGCCCCGCCGACAAACATTCATTACGGATGTCCATCTCCGGGTTTTTCTAAAATGTTTGCATATATGGCGCATGCATGCTTTTTTCACTCCTGCATGAAAGTCTACTGCAAAAACAATTGAATGTATATCAAACATATTTTATTTTGACAAATGGACGTCAACACTGGACTGCATGTTTATAAAATTCTTGAATCATCATCATCCTCAGCCTGACTATATCCAATGCAGTGCGAAGACCTCTCCGATATTCCTCCAATTAACCCATCCAATTAGACAGTCGTATGCGATTTGCATGCCAAATTTCAGCGCGAGTAAGCAAGTGGTTCAACCTACTAAAGCATTTTTCGGTTCTGGTTGAGTATTGCGAAACTCGTCCTAAAGAAAGTACTAAATAAACCGCGCTCAAAACCACAATTTGAGCTGTTTACTAGACAGAATGAAGAGAGCTTGAAAGCGCCGATTGGTGCATTCACAGTTGTTAAATTACTACGACTATGTGCCCCAGACTGTGAATTACGCACGCCGACGTGCGAAGCTACGATTAGAACACGTGCGTACCGGGCGGCTAAGGCTGGCTTACCTTAGGCAGGCTTAGCCAAGACTATGACCGAGCCGCCAATAACTTAAATGTAGCGCATTACCGCATTATGTCGAAATAAAGAGCTTAAAATGAAATTTGTATCGTTTTACTTTGAAATATTTGTAGCAACTCTTTTATTGAAGCAATATTTTAAAATCACTCCATTGTTACTTTTTCTACACATTGAGTAGAGGCAGGCTCAAAGTAATCTAAGAGTCTGATATATGCAAACAAACATGGCAGATTAAACGTCGATAAAATTGTGGTAGCGTTCGAACATACTTAAAATAGTACAGTTTCCTCCATGCGTTCGATGTAATGGTTGAACGCATGTGCGATCGAAGTTTATGAATTGAGTATGTCTGTTTTGTGGACAGGGACATCAGGAACGTAGTAAATATGATCATAGCGCAGTGACCGCGTCCAAGCAGCTGCGCGAAGAAGCCGGCGCACTGCAGAACGCCGCAGAACCCCAAAATGGTTAAGCTTCTGATGAGAAAACTTGAGCATTGGTAATCGCAATGACTGCCGGTGATTTTTTTTTTTTTTCAGTGGTGCATTGATGCTAATTAATGAGTGCGCTCAAGTTGGAAGTTCTCTTGGTAACTCTTTTTACTTCATCCTACTCATCTTGTGACTCGAAATGTAACTCTTTGTTGTGGCCTGGAGGGATTTTTTTCTGAAACAGTTGTTTGAATACTGATCCGTGAAAAAATGACCTCTCATAAACCCGATGGACGTCCCGGTTAGGCTGCCATTTTCGGACGGGCTTCGTTCTACCAGTTCAAGTCCCAGTTCGCATGACCGTTTCCGGGTATGTTTCGCTCTTTCAGTGGGTGTCCCAATTCGGCTTCGGACGTACGTATTTTAACTCGACGTCCGTCGGACATTGTTCGCCATGTGGAAGTATGTTCAACGGCAATTGCTGCGCACTCAAATGTTACGTCAACCACGCCGCGCCAACTCTCCTTTGACTTGACTGTGAAACAAGCTAGGCTTGGACTCGAACGCGAAAAGGAACGGCAACTGACGAGATGTAGACCAAAATGATTGCAAACATTTTTTTTTCACGCATAAATGCTCTGAAACAACGAGCTTCTCTTAGGCTTACAGATGCTGAACCAAATGTTTGATGTGATTGCTTTTATTGGCAATACCATTCAAAAATGCTTGTTTAGCAAACTTAATACGCAAAACTTTAACCTTGTCCTCACTGACATTCATCTGCCGGTGAAACAGTGAAGCCCTTCATTCCCTTCTGAACAATAATGCACGAAATAGTGGTTTACTTTTGCAGCTACGCTAGAGTAAAAGTTTATCGTTGTAGTAGAGTTGCGAAGGTTGCGAGAAATAGTATCACGGATAGGCTGGCTATTCAGAAAACAAGCGAGCATTTATAAGTGGCGCTACGTTATAGGCAACAAGTGCGAACCGCTAGATTCCACACTTCTTCATTTACCTTATGAACACATAAGAACAATATTTTTGCTCAAGTCCTTGCCTCACAATAGTACCATCTGCTCCAGTACCATAGAAAGGTGTCCCTGATACACTGAACATTGTACGATGACGGCTATATCACTTTCGAATTCCGCAGAGCAAGGAAAGATGTAGAGTCTGTAAAAGCTTCTTTTGGCTCTAGAAGATTCGGTGCGCTGGCTTTTATACATCTTTAGGTGGCTAGATGCAAAGGTGACGCTACAGGACGGAGGCTAGGCATTGCGAAAGAGTAATCGTGCGTTCTCTGTGGACGCTTCACATCGGTTTGCTAAATTAGTTCCAACAGATTTACCGTACATCACTTACCAACAGGGAGTGATTGAGCAATGGTTTGGTTTGGCTAGTGGAGTTTAACGTCCCGAAGCGACTCAGGCTATGAGAGACGCCGCAGTGGAGGACACCGGAAGTTTCGACTACCTAGAGTTCTTTACGTGCACTGACATCGCACAACACACGGGCGTCTTGCTTTTCGCCTCCAATGAAAAGCAGCCGCCGAGGTTGGGATTTGATCCCGCATCCTTGGGAACAGTAGTCGAGCGCCGTAACCATTGCGCCACCCCGGTGGGGAGTGATTGAGTAATATTTCAACAGTCAATCAGGCATAATATAAGTTTTCTATTTGCACCCTATACGTAAAGTGAGGCTGGTTTCACTTTTAGCCTCTTTTTTGCATTTCACGAGTCATGCAAAAGCAGTATATCTTGGTAGTCTGCTTTTATCATGCAGATAAATAACTCATTATATTACAATATTCTTTCTACACACTCAATTGAAGCATTCGCCACTGAAGCATTCGGTTTGGCTCACTGCATTCTGGTTGTATATAATTCACCTGCAACAATACTCTCTGCCAAGCCTTCTTTTCGGTTTTTCTAACGTTCTTTTTATACCCACACAGATGTCACGCGAGTGAAGTTCACGCGGCCTCCCAACTTCAAGTACCTCTCTGGTCAATGGGTGCGGCTGAGTTGCACAGGCTTCCGAGCGAACGAATACCACTCGCTCACTCTCACATCGGCGCCTCACGAGAACTACCTGTCTGTCCACGTGAAGGCTCAGGGCCCCTGGACATGGAAGCTGCGCAACTATTTCGACCCCAGCAATCTGCATGAAAGCATGCTTCCAAAGGTGCTTCTGTTTGCTCAGTCTTTACACGCAGATATTTAAGAACACAAGCTGCGGTGTTATATACCTGCGCTCATTTATTTATTTCTGCTAAGAATTCATGTGTCATCAGCTGCAAGAGCTTAGTTCCGTATTTTGTACAGACATGAACGTGTCAATCGGCATCATAAAGCCCAATTACGAGTTGCAAAAAATGTGCATTACTATCCTCAGATATACGAGCAATTAGGCAGTTCAGTAGAATGCCTGTATTCTGGCAGCATGGGCCAATGAAATTTGAAGTAAATAATCTCTGCCATAAATACGGAACACTAGACAAGTGAACAGGCATATTTATTTATGTAACAGTACCCTCTGTACTTCTTCCACGTAACTTGCGGTGGCAATAAGGGGATCCAATGAGGAACTTCGCCAACGCTTAGAATTTGTGCTTACAAACTTGACTCGGAGCAAAAGAAAACACGTTAGAAAAACAGGTGCTAGTCATAGTCATGTCTAGGCATCTGTAGACACGGCCACTTCTTTATGCAAACTGGCGTTTGGCTATTGCATTATTCATTAATTTAGGAAGTCATTTTGCTGGTATTTGCATGGACATTGGTTCCAAATTTCAAAGTTGATTTATCTTCTACCAACTTCACATAAAGATAAAGTGTAAATAAGTCATCTTATGGGCTTTCAGCAGAATTCTGAAATATAAGTTTGTAAGTAATGCAATTTCAGTAGTTTAACTGTATGTTTTATTGTAGGATCATATACGATTGTGGAGTACGCCTGCATACATCCAGAGAGATCATAAGTTTAATGTTTTCCACAGAGACTTTTATAGCCTCACCTCCCGTGTGGCGTGTCTTTTCCATATGTCAAATAAACACGTCTTTTAGCACCAGCTCTTCAATGGTGTAACTGCAGGGGATCTAATTTCAAATCTTTTTACTTATTACCTATTATAGTGCTCTGCTGTTATTTTCAACCTGTAGTTTTATAGAGGGAAACGTGTCTGCATGCCAGTTGTGAAGTAAAAAAACTTCTGTTCTTCGCGTAATTGCCCGCTTGTCATGTTCGCATTCTGACTGTAATTTTC
>JAJIZL010047376.1:0-16892 GCA_023969395.1 Amblyomma maculatum
GCCACTTTCAGAGTAACCAGACCATCTTTGTAACCTACCAACTTGGATTGTGCATTTGAATTCATCTTCATAAACGTTTTCAGAACGTTCAGCTATTTATGACACATCACTAATTTTTTTTATTCTTTGATGGGCCCATAAAGCTTGGTTCATAAAAACTCCTGAATTTGGAAATATTGTGAACCTTTCTTTGAGAAAAACCACTTTCTTTCTGGTGGCACCTGTTGAAGTTTATGATACGCAGAAAAGTGATGCCCTAGCAGCCCTAACCGGTTATATTTTGGCAACATGGAAGCAAACAAAGCACACTTCGCAGCGACGTTGGCACACTTGCAAGCCCACTAGAATATTTGTAACATGATAGTAAGAAGTACACAAACCACGATGCAGACCAACTAGTCGCCGAATCCTAAGCCCCAGTTTTCGTGTTCAGAGAGACAGTAGTCGAAGCAATAGCTCAAGTAGGCTAAATTGGGAGAACCACATATTTTCCTAATAAAATTAGGTCCTAAAGCATATAAGTGGTTGATAAATATGGCGTATATTAAGATAATACTGCTGATAATAAAAATTCAATTATTTACAAAAATGTATTGAGCACACAGCTCATAGAAGAACATACAATGAAGAAAAGAGAAACATGATTGGAGACAAAAACTTCTAGTTGACCAGTCCGTTTTGCTTCTCAGGCTTTGCACGCTTTTTGGCCAGACTGGTCAGTCATCTGCATGTCAATATTAGGAAATCAGCTGAAGCATGTTACGAGGAAATTTCTTTAGAGAAATGTGTTATCTATTTTTAAAGCAGCAGAAATAGCAAAGCTCGTCTGTCCTGTCTTGTGGGTTTCAGCAAGGGTTCCAGTTCAAAAAGCGATGGACACTTTTTAGCCGAAAGCTTTATAAAAAGGCCATTTAACAAACAAATCGTAATCGATCTCATATCATCACGACAGCAGTAGAGTTTTAAGGAAAACAATTAAGGGCTTAGTAAACAAAGGCGGGGCAGGGTTGCTCCCGAAAAAGAACTGCACAGCGCGGCCATAGCAATAACCGTTAGCGTTCGCTGTGCCTGTCGTACTACACAATTCCCACCTTGCAGCGCGCAATTTCAATCTAGCAAGCAAAGAGAGATAAATCCACTAAATGTAGGTAGGACAACCCGGAATAATGTTGAAGCAGCCTACTAACAGGATAAATAATTTTGACGCATTGTTTGAAACTACGGAATTCATAATGTCGCCCCTGCAGCGTTCATCAGCAAGGACAAACTAAAACAAATTTTCATGCCAATATACATAGAAACGAATTACAGCAAATATAGTGCAGCTGCTGGTGTATCACCGGGTTTCTTGTCTGCGGTGCGAGAACATTCCTGTCTGCTGGATACTTTCACTACTCGCGGAACTGAATTTTCCGTGTGTGGCACTCTCTGAAGCATCCAGAACGCTAATGGGTGCTGTCTGCTTTCTTCATATTCGATATTTATGACGGTGAGTAGGGATCTCAAAAGTCGGTTTTACCTCAACGCGCACAACGCAGAAACCTTAAACCTGGAGCTCTCCTTTGAAGCGTTACAGCCGCCACACCTTTAATTTCTTCCAAACTATTCTCAATACGTGCTACCACAAGTTTTACCTTGACCTGTTAGCGTTGCTATAGCTGTCAACGGCCAGGATTCAGGCAATAAAAATTACACTCGAGTTACTGTATTCAGTGCTCTGCTGACGGCTCCACCGCCAGCGTACGGCCAGAGATCGATACGTTGCAAGCGAATAGAATATGTCTGTCGGTTAGCCAAACCTTGCTTGAGCTGACTTTCCTGAACAAAAACCCACTTACCGGTTTATTTTTTTTAATATTAAATATTGACGCATACAGAAAGAGCATGTTTTCTTATAAGAAAGATTGGGAATTAGAAGTTGACACGGTTTAGTGCAATAAAGAAGCGGACGAAGGAAGTTGCGAATATACGGACAAGACACAATGAACACTAAGAAAACGACAGATTCATCATCATCATCATCATCATCATCATCATCATCAGCAGCAGCAGCAGCAGCAGCAGCAGCAGCAGCAGCAGCAGCAGCAGCAGCAGCAGCAGCAGCAGCAGCAGCAGCAGCAAGCAGCAAGCAGCAGCAAGCAGCAAGCAGCAAGCAGCAGCAAGCAGCAAGCAGTAACAAGCAGCAAGCAGCAGCAAGCAGCAAGCAGCAGCAGCAGCAGCAGCAGCAGCGGCGGCGGCGGCGGCAGCAGCAGCAGCCTGATTATACACACTGCAGGGCGAAGGCCTCTCCCATATTTATCCACTTACCCCGGTTTTGTGCTAGCTGCATCCGCTTGACCCCTGCGAACTTCTTAATCTCATCCGCCCACCTAACTTTCTGCCTCCCCCTGCTACGCTTTCCTTCCCTTGGAATCCAGTTTGTTACCCTCAGCGACCATCGGTTATCCTCTCTTCGCACTACATGTCCTGCCCATGTCCATTTCTTCTTCTTAATTTCCACTAGAATGTCGGTAACTTGAGTTATTTCTCTGACCCACTCTGCAAGCTTTCTATCTCTTAATGTTACCCCTACCATTTTTCGCTCAATAGCCCTCTGGGTTGTCCTCAACTTAAGTAGAACTCTCTTGGTTAGCCTCCACGTTTCAGCCCCATAAGTGAGTACAGGCAAGATGCAACTGTTGTATACTCTCCTCTTGAGCGATACCGGCAAGCTGCTAGTCATAATCTGCGAGTGCTTGCCAAATGCGCTCCATCCCAATCTTATTCTTCTTGTTACTTCCTTTTCATGGTCCGGATCTGCCGCTACTACCTGTCCTAAGTAGACATATTCGCCTACTACTTCCAGTATTTCGCTACCTAATGTAAACTGCTGTTCCTTCCCGAGGCTGTTGAACATTACCTTAGTCTTCTGCATATTGATTTTCAAGCCTACCTTTCTACTTTTTCTGTCTAGGTCATCAATCATTATTTGCAGTTCATCCCTCGAGTTGCTTAGCAAGGCAATGTCATCAGCAAATCGCAGATTACTGAGGTATTCTCCATCTACCCTTATCTCTAACTGCTCCCATTCCAAGTCTCTGAATACCTCCTCTAAGCAAGCTGAGAATAGTACTGGGGAGATTGTGTCTCCTTGCCTAGCACCTTTCTTTATGGGAATTTTGTTACTTTCTTTATGCAGAACTATGGTTGCTGTGCAGCCATTATATATCTTCCAGCACTTTCACGTACGGCTCGTCTACCCCCTGATTTTGCAATGCCTGCATCACCGCCGAGGTTTCAACTGAGTCAAATGCTTTTTCGTAATCAATGAATGCTATGTATAAGGGCTGGTTATATTCCGAGAATTTTTCTATCACCTGATTGATGGTATGGATATGATCGATAGTAGAGTACCGTTTCCGAAACCCTGCTTGATCCTTTGCTTGACTGCAGTCTAAGGTTGTCCTGATTCTATTAGCGATTACCTTAGTAAATACCTTATACGTGACAGACAGTAAGCTGATTGGTCTGTAATTTTTAAGGTCCTTAGAGTCCCCTTTCTTGTGAATGAGGATATTGTTTGCATTCTTCCATGGTTCCGGTACCGCCGATGACACTAGGCACTGCGTATACAGGGTGGCCAGTTTTTCTAGCACGATATCCTCCCCGTCCTTCAGCAAATCTGCAGTTATCTGATCCTCTCCAGCTGATTTCCCCCTTTTCATAGTTTCTAGTGATTTCTTGACCTTGTCCTTCGTCACTGGTGGAACGTCTGACTGTTTTTCCCTATCGCCAACCTCATTACGGTCCTGACTACTTTGGCTACTGTAAAGATCTTTATAGAACTCCTCGGCTACTTTGACTATCTTGTCCATATTAGTGATGACGTTGTCCTCCTTGTCCCTTATCGCATACATCTGGTGTTTGCCTATGCCCAATTTCTTCTTTACCGCTTTAAGGCTTCACCCGTTCTTTAAAGCATGCTCAATTTTCTCCATGTTATACTTCCTTATAACGGCCACCTTGCGCTGATTGATTAGCTTTGATATCTTGGCCAATTCGATCTGCTCTGTTGGATTAGAAGCTTTCATACTCTGGCGTTTCTTAATCAAATCTTTCGTCTCCTTAGGCAGCTTACCGGTATCCCCTCTAACTATCCTACCGCCTATTTCTACCGCGCACTCAGTAATGATATCTCTGAAATTATTGTTCCTTGCCTCTAGGGTAATGTCGCCATCCTCAGTTAGAGCTGAATACCTATTCTGTAGCGAGATCCTGAACTCTTCTGCCCTCCCCCTCACCGCTAATTCGTTGATGGGTTTATTTCCTACTAATCTGTTGCGTTCCTTCTTCAGATTTAGGTTAATTCGGGACCTCACCATCCTGCGGTCGCTGCATCGCACTTTCCCGATTACCTCTACATCCTGCACAATGGCGGGGGTTGAACACATTAAGGAGCCGATTTCATTTTTAGTCTCTCCGTTAGGACTTTTCCATGTCCATTTCCGGTTCTTCCGTTTGCTGAAGAAGGTATTCATGATTCGTAAGTTATTGCGCTCTGCAAACTCAACTAGTAACTCCCCCCTGCTATTCCTAGAACCAATGCCATAGTCACCTACTGCCTTGTCTCCCGCCTGTTTTTTCCCTACTTTGGCATTGAAGTCGCCCATTAGTACAGTATACTGCGTCTTTACTTTTCGGATTGCCGATTCTACATCTTCATAGAAGCTTTCAACTGCCTGGTCATCATAACTACATGTAGATGCATAGGCCTGTATAACCTTCAGTTTATACCGCTTATTAAGCCGAATTACGATGCCTGCAACCCTCTCATTAATACTATAAAATTCATCTATATTACCCGTTATATACTTATTGACAAGGAAACCTACTCTTAGTTGTCGCCTTTCTGGTAAACCTCGATAACACAGTACATGCCCATCCTTCAGTACAGCATATGCCTCATTCGGCCTCCTAACCTCCTAACGACAGATTATGTGAAGTTAACCTCTCGGAATGTGATCTGCACCTCATGAGTTATATGTTTCTTAAATGGAATTGAAGACGTTAGAGCTTCCTTAGATCTTCCTTAGAAGACCTTAGATAATAGATCTACCCATCTTGTACTGTTCACGAACTTCACTTCCACTAAACGGAACACTGTGGAGAACATCTAATGAGCCGTTATATCAGTTTTTTAGTGCACATGGGACTTGTGCTGTTATACTCGGAGGTTACATAAAATGCACTTTGATCTGCAAAGAGCAGGTTTTCTATTTGAACTTTGTTACCCACTGTGCCAATAAATGTAAGGCTACTATGTGCTACTTTAGGTGAAACTTAGGGTGTCTGTTTCCTGTGACGCCTTCTTACATTTTTCCTGTATTTCGGAATAATGGTTTTATTGTTTTACTACAAGAGCACAAAGCGGTTCTCACCAGAGAGAATGATCGAATCCTCTGTTGTTGTTTCCGCCAAGTATCCTGCTTCGTCGCACTCTCCAAGAACTATGTAACCAGTGAGCGGACCTGCCGGACTCGTTGGAGCTCCCCACTGCAAGAACATCGCTCCTTCTTTCGTAGTATTTAGAGAGAGGTTGGTTGGCTCACTTGGTTCTGATGCAAAACAAATAAAAATGCTTTCGTCTATAGACATAGTCAGAAAAGTTTGTTTTCTTTCTTTTCTATAATACAAAGCACAAAGGCGAACATTTTTTTATTCAAAAAGTTTACTTGGTTCGCGATAGATAGCCCTTTAGGTGTTTATTGTTGACTATTAAACATCGATCTATTTGGGAAGGCTGTGAGTTTGTTCAAGTATTTGGCTGTACTTTAGTTACTTCTTTGTTTATGGAGCAACAGAAGGAAGCCGTATTATGCTACCTGCCATTGACCTAATTACAATGTTGTGATCTCCCTTTTAATTGTCATGTTATTTTTATTGAACATTATGCTAATGTCAATGTTTTAAAAACGTTTTCTCTTATGTCTACTACAACGTCACGTTTGGTTATCGCTGGGCCTTTCACTCATCGCTTTTCTCAGCACCTGCGATTCGACAATATCGGAGAACGACCGTCAACCACGGAATCACTATTCATAACTCTTTTTAGGCAGCGAATAGGCTCAGTGCTTGGTGAGCTGATGCGTTGATTTGTCATCATCTACGTAGAAGATATAAATTCCCATGAGACAAGGAAATCTCAAATAAAATTGGCAAATAACCGAGAACAAGAATAAGGTGAAGATAATTTTGCGTTCTGAAGACAAGAATTGCCTTTTTCACAAGAATACTATCCTTCGGTTATCCGGGTATTTGATGCTGCACTGCGGTTTTTAGACTGATGTCCTTGAGATGCACACTTGTCACACGTTTGACGGCCGTGACAACTCTATGAGCCATGGCCGTATCTTTAATTATTGAAGCAGCGTCTGGGATTCAGTATATGTTATCGCACCTATTTTCAAGTAGCCCACCTCAATAAATTTACGGAGGGAGCTTGATGCAAATGTGAGGACTAAGTGCTTTGTATCAATTTCGTTGATGAACCTGAGTACAGCTAACATTTTAAAAGATGATGTTCGACTCATTCTTTTCTCTCTACAAGCTATAATCCTTTCTGTACCAAAACTAGATCGTCGACTTGACCTAACGAAAGCAAGTGCAATTGAGGCAGATAAAAAAGTAAACTTGATAATCAAAAATTCCCCTATCTTACCCCACACTGCCGTCTTGAAGACTATAGTTGAGGCATGGCCACACCCGTGATCATTGCAGCCTCTTACAGAGAGCGCGTAATTCGTGTAGGGCTGGAGACCTGTGACTGTGGCAAACCCCGAAATCCATTGCGGAGTCGATCCATTCAGCACAACGATTTTGCATTCAGGGGAAGTTCCACATCTTAGCCATTCTACGTCGTCTTTGGTAATCTGCGGAGAAAAAAAGCAAGGAAGAAGTGACGGTCACTCTTCGCGATAATGAGAAATTTTCACCGTTTCGCATACTTCTTCCCCCATGTTTAAATAACATCTGTTTGACGTTTGTATAGTGCTTTATATGTAGAAATGTTACCACGACTTATGCTGCGCAAAGTAAACCACGTTTGACATTTACACGACCCCCTTATTCTCTGGTTATGTTGAGCATGGGGAATTCAGGGCTCGGAATACTGGCGCCGCCAGAATACGTTTTTTGAAAATATTCACATGGCCATGACATTAACCTTGCAATTAAATGGCAGAGAATTATTTTGGTAGTTAATATAACTGCAGACCTTTAGAGTGCGTTCACACTAAATATTTTTGCACCTTTATGGCCCACAAAAAAGTGCGCTCCAGGGTACCCGAGGTAACACCCAACGTGAAAGCGGGAAACCAGGTATAACACATGGCTTATAACAATCAGGGGATTCCGGTTGGCGGCCCTCCGTTGATTAAAACGGAAGAGGGTCATATAAAAGAAAAATCGGAAGAGAGAAATGCGGTTTGGAGGTCCAAAAATCTGCAGCAGTGTCCTGAGCACTGTAAGAGGTACCGCACGCTGTGGCTTCGAAAGAAGACAGAATCCGTTTCACGACACCAAACAAATGAGATCTGCACAACGAAGGATGTTCTATGGTGACGCGTGCTGCTCTAGTCACAGAGTGTTCGTCCAGGGACAAGCTTTACACCTTTCAGTGTGTAAAAATGTTTAGTCCGTCTGATAACTGTACACTGAACACAGGCTTGGAGAAGATATCAGCATTTAAAGGATACTTGAAATTTTGGCAATGCTTACTGAACACCTGGCATTCGAGCGAAGCAATACAATTACGTATGTTTGGCCGAATAATTCATTTACATCGATTTATATTTCAGTCGGAAAAAGCTAAAGAACTTTGTCTGTTGTTACGACAGAATTTCTGTGTGGTTTTTGACGCGAAACCTGTTATGACAACAGAACGTGCTGTAGATAACACAATAAATTTTTGTAGTTACAAAAGAAAAGTGCTACACCATTACAGACAACAGAAATATACTACAGAAAAACAGAACTGCAGTAAAGTACTACACAACTACAGAAAATTATGACGTTTACGACAGAACAACAGAATATTTTGTCGTATTTTTGACCCGGTTCTGTAGTTTTTTTTCGACTTGGATATTCCACTAGCTATGTATGTAGAACCTAAGTGAGCTTGCAGCAAAAAAAGCAAAAGATCGCTCCTAATAAAGCCATATTTCTGAAAGGCCTGTCAAATTTCTCAATCAATGCATTATCACCACGCATTTTTTTCTTTCCGCACCATTTATTTTCAAGCATTTCAAATGCCACACCAGCAATGCACCTATAAGTTTTTGATGCTTGAATCAATTGATGCTGACCATGGTACCTCTTTCTGTTTTTTACAAAAGCGAGTTTCGAGCATTGCATATTGTGCATCTTCAATAGCATTATATATTTTGCACCTGGTTCAAGTCGAGGCACTGGATTGAACTGGACAGCGCTCTATAAACTCGCACGTTGGAATCTATACATAACAAAATCTAATAGAACGCATGCACAACTCAAATGAAGGGAGGTTTGCTTCTTGGTAGAAAATTTCGCTTTTCCACCAAGCAGCGCAGCTTTCAAGCCTTCATCGAAAGATTTTCATATGATATGTCATAATCACAGTGTCGCCTTTACTAAGAACACTTCAGTAACCCACAGGTTGAGGAATTCTGGAAGACAGTCGCCCGATGTTGCGTAACATGAGGTGATCCTTGCTTTCACCACATAAATAGCAATATGGGTGGCCAGCCAGGCTAGAAGCGCTCGTATTGTGTCCTTCTACTCTTGGTCCTCGTTTTTCGCGCTACCTTCAAAATGCACCAGATTCAACTCGCCCACATTTCGACCTTACTACTATATATTTCTTCTTCAACGGGCTCTGTTGCGTGCTTTAACTTCAGTAATGCTGCTGCATATTGATCTTCTCGGTCACAGAATATAGTGCAAATATTTTATTAAAATGTTTGAATTTCTCCGTTTCGTTGGTCATATTTTTCAGCTTTGTATTATTTTTTGTTACTCCTAGAGTTGGTAATAATTCCTGCACTTGTCCAGCCTAGAATTCTACCATTGAATTTGGAAGGTTAAGTACGCCACAAAAATAACTAATGCGCTTATTTCTAACATCTGCGAACCTTGATTGGGGCAAAGTCGAAGACAGTATTCGGCATGTCCTTTTGCTGGGGAAAGAGAACAAAATGGCTGGCTCGGTAATCGCTGAATTTTTTGAAACCTTGTTAAGGGATATCGGGGGGATAGAAGGCAGATCTGACGGCAGCAGGTGAGTTCCAAACCTGAAGTTCAAACGAAAGGATCCGCTTGGCGGTACGCTATCCGCGATGGGAAAGCAGTTGGTGTCAATGGATCCAGAGAAATAGAAAGCTGAATGACTTAATTATCGCTCTACTGTATACGTAGGCTGCTTCTCATCAAATACTGAGACATACAATTCTTAATCATTATTTCAATCGTGGTGACATTCATTTCGAGAGAGGTTACTTACACGTTCGTTTCGGCTATACAGCCTTGAACGCCACTGTATATTCGGTGAAACGAACTCATTTTGCACGCAGAGGTACTCGAAACCTATTCAACGAAAACACTTCACAAAAACTTTACAAAGGCTTCTATAAACCCACACACGTAAGACATGCACAGGCAGTTCTTCAGGAGGTTGTGCCTATTTTTTTGTGTCTATGGTCGAACCCGCTGACAAGCTCCCAACCGTGAGGCGAGCGCCCCCCAACCCCCGCGGCCAACAGTCGCTTCCAACTCTTTCTGTATCTTGGTTTCCTACTTACACCTTGCCTCCCATATTTGAAGAGAAATCAATAGCCCTTTCTACTTAGTGGCCTACCATTGGAGGCCAGTGGCGACACGAATGCCGAAAGAGGTATTGAGGAACAAGTTGCAGAGCTAGGGAATCAGCTAATTAAAACTTGCCTGTAAAGCTTATCAAAATATCTCTGTGGGTGCTTTTGATTTCCAAGATGTTGTGCAAACTCACTCAATTGTCAGTTTTGCAATAATCAAAGACACCGCCGCCGGTGGCGCAGTGGTTACGGCGCTCGACTACTGTTCCCAAGGACGCGGGATCTAATCCCGGCCTCGGCGGCCGCTTTTCAGTGGAGGCGAAAAGCAAGGCGCCCGTGTGCTGTGCGATGTCAGTGCACGTTAAAGAACCCCAGGTGGTCAAACTTTCCGGAGTCCTCCACTACGGCGTCTCGCATAGCCGGAGTTGCTTTGGGACGTTAAACCCACAAACCAACCAACCAATAATCAGTTTTACTGATGTTTGAGCTTCCGGTAGAATAAATTTGAGCATAATAAATTTATGTTCTGTTTTGGCACATAAGTGTAACAACCGCACTTCCATCTTTCGCTGAAACTCGCACTCCGCATTACTCAACATATCACTCGTATTACTTCCACGCATTTGAGCAATGCAGACGCTTGCCTGAACACACTACAATTGGACGCGGGATTTGACGAATCTCTTTTAGGAGGTAACCAAATTGTGCAGAGACGTGAAATCGCAAACACGACTATAATTCTTGTCGTGTGTGCGATTAGTGCAAGAACTAGTGCACTAACATCAGTCAATTTGTAGATTTGTACAGCATGCACTCTATGACTTGTTAACGAAGGGACAGCTAGTGAAATCATGCAAATCTACTAAAGTGTCAAAGGGAACCCTGAAAAATGATCATTTAAAATTTACAGATGAGGCCTAAGCTAAACGACCTGATCATGATTTTTTTATTTTTGCTCCCTCTAAATGTTGTCAAGAGGTGTCAGGCCTCCAGAGCACAGCAGTGGAATCCTAAGCAGATGACAGAGCCACAGAATTCTTAATGTGGTTAAATAAAAAGTATACAGACCTTAGTTCTCAATTTTCTCTAGAAATTCACAGTAATATCCAAGCAATTATGTAAAAATTTCTTTCTTTCTGCACTGCCTAAAACTCACCGTTGTAATTGGTCGCCCCCTGCCTTAGTTTCTTTACTTTTTTGTTTCAGTGCACATGACACCTGTAGTAGGGACAGGCTTTTAGCACTAGTACCGCTGGCGCCCTCCGCTAATGCAAATCGCAACGGTCTTATTTTGGCACGGTGTTGGGTTTATCTAGGACGAAGTTTCTTTAAAATAGTCTTTCACACCACAGTGCTAACACTAAAAGGGTGCCTTTATTGATTACTGATTTACAAGGCTGGTGTATGGCGTCTTATTGCGAAGGAAGGCAATCTTCTGATGGAAAGGGGACTTGCCACCGAAAGTGCCATAGCCAAGAGTCACATAACTCATCGACCCATAATCATCGATACACCTCCATACCCGTCAAGTGGAGGTTACGCCATCTTTTTTTCGCGCAGCGCGCACATTCATCTGGCGCGGCGCGTGCTTGTTAGTCGCTTCATCATTCCCTCCCCAGTGCATTGCTGACGTCTAACTAAAGTTCCATGCGAACTGGGGTACTGCTGCACTCCCACTGCGCGTGTAATTCTCTGACGTTAGGGAATTGTAGATATGGGCTGGCTTCATGCAGTGGTAGACCTAAACTCGTGTCGACCTCAAACGTCCAGTGTGCATTGTTTTCACGGGCGCTGGTGCACCTTGCACGGACTGTCGTACGGCGATGTAAGAGGTCATGACACGGCGTCATATCGCACAAATACATGGGAGCAAGATCCCGTCTCCAAGCACGCATATAGGGGTCGCGGAGCTGGCTGGCGAGGCAGACGAGTCACCACAGATGGGATGCTAGCGCAGGCCAGCAGTGAGTGACCGCGAGTCGTGAATCCCAAACCAAGAAGAATCTTTATTTTTCCTTCTGGCCGTCGGCGCGTCCGTACAGCGTCCTCTGTTTCCTCGCGCGACGCAGAGACCCATCGGCGCAGCACGGGAATGCAGGTCACTATATCACAATACGTTTGAAGGATGCGTCGCAGCCTTTTTGCTTCAAAAGCGTTCCTTGGATCATTAGTGTGTTAATCACAACATATCATAAGTATTTTGATGCAAAGCTTGCGACCAGAGTGTGTCGTCATCCACTGAAACTTAAGAAACAAGTCCTGTCCATGCCAGGCATCTAACCAGTGTCTCGGCGTGCCCCAGCCATGAGCGCTCACTTCTACTCCATGCAGACCTCCTACGATCGTGACTGCAATTGTTTGGCATCATCATCATCATCAGCCTGATTATACCCACTGCAGGGCGAAGGCATCTCCCATATTTCTCCACTTAACCCGGTTCTGTGCTAGCTGCATCCACTTGACCCCTGCGAACTTCTTAATCTCATCCGCCCACCTAACTTTCTGCCGCCCCCTGCTACGCTTTCCTTCCCTTGGAATCCAGTTGTGACCCTCAGCGACCATCGGTTATCCTCTCTTCGTACTACATGTCCTGCCCATGTCCATTTCTTCTTCTTAATTTCTACTAGAATGTCGGTAAATTGAGTTATTTCTCTGACCCACTCTGCACGCTTTCTATCTCCTAATGTTACCCCTACCATTTTTCGTTCCATAGCCCTCTGGGTTGTCCTCAACTTAAGTAAAACTCTCTTGGTTAGCCTCCACGTTTCAGCCCCATAGGTGAGTACAGGCAATTGTTTGTAATCCTCCTTGTCTCCTGCATCAAACAGAAAATAAAAAATTCAAAAGGATAAAATACCAAGAAATGAAATAAATATATAACTAAAAACTGAAAGAACACAACGGTTCTGTCGTCAAGGGTATGACGCGATAGTGTTTCACACACACAATATGTTTTACTTTTTATTGGTTTTAAAATATTTATAATTCGTCACGCATAACCTGCCAGACAATGACGCCACATGTAGCTAGGCGGCTACGTCTTCAAATGTCATGCGATCCATTGCGCGTTCAGGTTTAGCCGCTGGCTGGGTTGTATACACAGCTGGGGAAATTCACCGTTACGGGTATGACGCACAGCGTTTCGCAGACACAAAAGTTGTTTTTAAACTTTTTATTTTTTACATTTCTGCACTAGAGGGGTGCGCGCTGATTAGGGTGCTGTACTGCTTTCCCAATCATGTGAGATTGCACCCCAGCCTCGGCAGCCGCCTTTAGGGGAAGATGAAAAGCTAGGCACCCTTGTTCTTTGTGATGTCAGCGCAGGTTGAAGACGCCACGTGGTCGAAATATTCAGCGTCCTCCACTACGGCGTCTCTCGTTTCCTGAGTCGCTTTGTTAACGTGCAACCCCAAGACCGAACTAAACCATTTTTAAATTTTATAATTTGTGAATTAGCATCAGCGGAGATAGACTTATCATTCTTAGCTTCTTGACATTTCCCATTCAGGATCTTGCCCACAATAATAGTAAACTGTGTTTCTAATGTGCCTTTCGACCCCTTCGGACCATATTAAATAGCTGTGCTCCTAATGTCGTCCCCACCAATTTGTGTGGCAAGAGGCACATAGGAACCACCGTTACCAATTGTAATCATGCTCATATTGCACAAGGTGGCACCTGCTCTTCTCAGTGCTGAAGTGGCGCAAGAAGCTGTTCAGTTTTGGCGCGAGAAACATTGCACGCACCTGGGCTGGGCAAGATACTTGGATAAAATATCTTCGATACGATACTCGATACCCTGAAAAATTGTATTTCCGATGCTGATACAAGATACAGGATCGAAATTGAGTTTCGATACAGATACTCGGTACTGTATCATCGATATTTTGATACATCGTTGAAATTCTAACATAAATAAGGTGGTAAAACGATTAGCGACATTAGGAAATTGTGCCGCGATTTCTGGAACCTTTGGAGCATTTTTGAAAGAGCTTAACAAATACGCCAGCACGGAGTTAATGTTTGCGAAACTGTCGATGTAACAATTTCACATTGAATTGAATTGAATTTAAGCCATGGTTACAGCTAAGTGATTGCTTCCACAAGCCGCCTAGCGATATATTTCTTTAAACGAACGGCATGCGAACCGACCTGTTAGCACTTGGCTTTACATGCAAATACAAAGGCGTTAGCTGCGTGCGTTTGGAGAACTAATCAGTTAAAATGCCGGTAGAGTGATAGCAAACTTTTGAAGCTCAGCATATTGTTAAAAGCTAGAAGGAAAAACAAGAAAAATAAGATGGCTGAACATTATTTAGTCCGGAAACAACGCGATGCGGGAGTCCAAAAGCTACGCAAATGAGAAAAGCCTCTCTACATACGCACACGACCACACCGCAGTGTTTCATTAGATGATGATGCCTGTTGTCAGCGTGTAAGAGTGAACCATAGGCACGTCGACTCAAGCATCCTGGAGGTAGTTAGGAAACCTGAGGTTCACTAGCGTCGCTGGAGAACTACAGTTGGTTGTAGATAAAATACGGAAGTAACTTTTTTTGAGAGACAGTTCCTAATATGGTGTTAATCAATTCGTATGTTTCAAAAATAATGTTTAAATTTTTTAATGTAAAGATATTTTTGCAAGTTTTATTCAAGATTAGCTGGAATGTTTTCCGTAAAACAAATTGTTTGACAACGCATAATTCGTTATTCGATCTGTACTGGAAAATTGCATTTATACCTTTCATGTCATAGCATTTTGGAGGTGATATTCTTTCCTAAAAAAAACATATAGTGGAAGCCTATTTCCTGTGCAGTTACAAAGGATGGATTTGTTTTCCTTCAAACGCAGTAACAGCAAGTACGGCGGTTAGCCGTTTGCATCGCGGCGGACTGAGGCCTTAGAAGCTTGTGGTCTTGCCGCCAAGCAGAGCCGGCACGGGGAGCCCAGAGGCTTTGGGTTGTGCATAAGTTACTTCATCCGACAGCACACTGAGGGCACTGCTTGACTAGAATAAAAGGCAGGCCGCAGAGGGAGCGGGCGGGGGGGGGGGGGGGGTGGCGAAGGCTTGGAGGACCGGGTACAACAGTGTGCCTGATCCCTACTGCGTGTTCCTCTTGCGTTTCCGCTTTGATCATTTCGCTCTGTGCGTCTGTAAAGGCTTAGCAGCTTCGTGGTAAGCACTCGATGCTCAAAGGTAAAGCACCTCGTGAGCACCTACTTACCATTGCCTGCTTCAGTTTGAAAGAAATGGAATCTGGAAATGTGGTTGACGCTGAGGGGCCGGGGCAATTGTAGGAAACTCAGGCGGTACCACAAGCCGAGCTGTCTCAGGGCCTGTACAGTCTGAGGAGCGCCGTCAAAGTCTCACAACGACTTCAATAATTGAGCTTTTCTTTAGTATCGAGTATCTTCAAAATACACGATACACAAAATGTATCTAAATATAGTATCGAAGATACCTGTATCTTCGATACTGCCAATGACTGGCGCGCACTGCGTCGCATACATAGAAATAAATGCGTTTCAAGCTACATACGTGTAGCCTACGTGGACATCTCACATTTGCACATATCAACTTTTCACGCAAGTGAACGAAGAGCTGTCTAGTTATTCATGAGCTTATGTCGCATCCCTTTTTCTTATTCGAACAAAAAATATTTGTGCTACTTACCTCGCCGTAAGTGACGGTGCTATTCTCGAACTCCCAAAACAAAGCAGCAACACCTGGTGCCGTTTGGAAGCCTGCCGTAGACAAAGTCGGAGCGAGGGGAACTGTGGTAGAACATAAGATAATATTAGGGCAAAGAAAACATCAGAGAACGACAGAGAAAATGGGGGCTTACAAGAAGCGAGAAAAAAATGACTCGACATAGATATATTAGGTGCAGCTTATGGTCGGACCTGATTGATTTGAGAGCGGAGGGATGGGCTTCAAGTCTTTGTGAAAATGCTGAGTAGTTTAATAAATTCTGCAATGTATTTAGCCATAGTTTCGTTTGATGATATCAAAAACGACTCTTCAACATTTTTTCGTGTATAATTAGTCATTGCATTTAAAATCTTGCTTTACAGAATGTATAAAAAAATACGGACAATTGCGTTACTTCCTAATGCGAAATTTGAGCGCAGCAAATAAGCTGTTTCACCTGTTCGATAGATTGAGGCAAAGAAATCGAGCAACACATGTATGCGCTATCACAGAATTTTTTTTTATTTTTCACACGTATTCCTTTAACAAAAACTCCACTAACAGTTCTTGACAGTCATGAAGGAAGCTTTGTGGTCGGAGAAATAGACTGATATATGTTCGACTTGGTACACCAATGCTTGATTCTCAAAGACGAGATCTATACAAGTGCCTCGCGAGGTTGTCACAGCCGTAGGACGCGTTACGAGCGAGAGGAACGGGTTACGAAGAGGCGTCCGTGTGCTGTGCGATGTCAGCGCACGTTAAAGATCCCCAGGTGGTCGAAATTACTCCGTAGCCCTCCACTACGACTCCTCTTTCTCTCTTTTTACTTTCACTCTCGCCTTCCTCTCTTCCCTTACGGCTTGGTTGCGGTGTCCAAAAGAAAACAAGTGAGACAGTTACCGCGCCTTTCCCTTCCTATAAACAATAAATCAGTTTTTCTACGCGGTCATGCCCCGCCGGGGTGGTACAGTGGTAAGACGCAAGACTACTGTCCGGAATACCCGGGTTCGAACCCGACCTCGGCGGCTGCGTTTCGATGGAGGCGAAACGAAGAGGCGTCCGTGTTCTGTGCGATGTCAGCGCACGTTAAAGATCCCAAAGTGGTCGAAATTACTCCGTAGCCCTCCACTACGGCTCCTCTTTCTCTCTTTACACTTTAACTCCCACCTTCCTCCCTTCCCTTACGGCGCGGTTCAGTTGTCCACAAACTCGTGTGACAGATACTGCGCCTTTCCCTTCCTGTGAACCAATTATTATTATTATCTACGCGGTCACGTTGTCTTGACTCGATAGTGGCGGCAGCGGCATCAGACAGTCGCTGCTAGCGCTTCCTCCGGCGACCCCTCCACCCCCCCCCCCCCCCCCCCCCCCC
>JAJIZL010047376.1:16992-86351 GCA_023969395.1 Amblyomma maculatum
GCCCCCCCCCCCCCCCCCCCCCCCCCAAACCCCCTTCCTTTCCTTGTGATCTCCGGCTGCTCCGCGCTTCCTGCGAGGCTTCGGTTGCCATGCGCCGGCTCGAACTGGGGGGATGAAAGTGGGGAGGCGCTGGTTACGAGGCCGACGCCGACGCGAAACCCAGGAACGAGCGCCAAAGAGCTGCACTCTAAAAAACGTAGCTTGAGTAAATTCTCTCCGAACCTCTTCAAAAGGACAGTACCTAAAATAATCGCGCCTGCATAAACGCAACCAGAGCTGAATGATCAATGAGACTGGAAACAAAGTTCTGTACAAAAATATCCTCTGGAGATGTGGTGAAGGGAATATTCCTTTAAGAAAAATGTCACTGGGAAAGCGGCATTTGGGAAACTTAACTTAGCAATTAAAAAATCATTCGGGAACACACTCTCCAAATTTGCTTTCTTGAAGACACCCTTAATTGTGAAATGTGCATGCAGCCCATGGTGTTTCGTAGTGCCAGATCCTACCATTACCGGGAAGCACACCGCATGCCACACACAAACATGTCAACGCAATAAAGCAATTACATGCATCGATTACTTTATAAAAAATATTACCTAATATAGAACTCTACTCTCATCCATTCAAATGTTTCTGCCTATTTTAATTTTGGAACACCTAGGGCAGTTCATTTCATAATACCTCCTTGCCGATGAATTAAATTTCTTTGATAAAAAGTTAGAATTGTTTTTTTTTTGCGGAATCGGCACTAACAGAGTTATGATATGCAGATCCTTCTGAGCTTAGGACATCAATAGATGTCTGCATATTTTGGCGGATGCACGCACGAATATTCCAATTTTATATATTCCTGGCCGCAGCATGGTTTTTTCACTCTTGCCAAGCACCGAGTGCACCTTGCCTACAATGAGTTCGATACACATCGCAGAAAGGTAGATAGATGGAGTTCCCCGAAAAGATACCCTCTTGATACGGTCTTTTATCAATCTCTAGGTACCAGAAACATGTACCAAATAAGTGTAGCAAAATCTAGTTCATATACGACGCAATAAGCCTTTGAATACACTTATGGCAGTTTTCTACTCACACAGAAAGTGCAATGCCCCAGCAGCTAATGTGTATTGAAAGTCCTAAATTTTCTCCCTTTCTTGTAAATTTGTGCTACCTTGTACTCTTCATTTTTTTGTGAGAAGCTCTTTATGGAAATCAATTATACTTACGATAATATTTCGAATATATGCTTTAGAGCGCAGAGGGTCGCACATTCAATGGCGCACATTAAAACCGATAAATTATTTTCCCTAATAAAAAAATACACATCTCCAAAATAGCATCAGAAATAACATAATAAGAAATCTACCCCACTGTAGCCTATTCACAGTGCTCAGCAATATTCTCGCCTTAATGGCATCGACCTTACGCTAGTTGGGGGAGGTTACGTACTATTAATTTGAGTACCTTCACTGCGATTTGGAAAATGCTGACGTTTCTTCCAGGAAGGATTTTGACGAGTTGTTTCTCTCCAGCAAGATCATCGCTTTCATAACGCATGAGCCACATCAGAAAGCACTGTTGCAGAAATCCAATGCGCTCAGTGAAATTCCACATTAGAATGGAGGCGCCACCAGGCATTTAGATTGCACATAAGTTTAACAAAAATTAAAGAAGACGTAAAATTTAGACAAAGAGCAGACACTGCGAAGATTGAAATAAAGATAATATTGCGATGAGTTAGAAGCAGGGTTAATTGGCGCATTAAGGAGTGGACTGAAGGATAAGAACAGAATATTTCTCAATCATTGTCTTACATACTAAAGGCCACACATAAGCAAATATTGGCTTCAAATATTTGCTTATCATCCCTATCGGTAATCGAAGATTGATGATTAGCATTAATTTCTCAATAATGTCAGAACACTCTTTAGGAATAGCGACGTGTTAACGTAAGTGGCAATCGTATCCTGCGACATTCTTGTTTATCAGTAAGCAATTAGTCCTTTTCTTTTTTCTTCCGTCCTCCTTCGCCTCCGACTTGAATGAAATGGCCCTCGAGTGCCACATTTATTTGCCTGCATGTTGCTGGCTTTTTATGGCGATGCGAATAAGCTTGTTTTATGAACACAAAGCAGAAGCATTCTTACCGATTGGCCATGTGCTCACAGTGGCTTTAGACGAATGGCTGTAGACTTTCTTCCCTGGCACATGTTCCAACGAAGCACGTACCTGAACCTCATATTCCGTTCCAGAACGGAGGTCAGTGACAGTAACAGAACTGCCATCTGTATGAATAACGTGGTACGAGGCGTTCGTCTTCACCACAACTTCGAATTTCACATTCAATTCAGGGTCTTCTTGCGAGAGTCCGTACGTCCATTCTAGATTAATGGAGCTCGTGCTGTTCGATAGCACCGCCGTGATTATGGGTCTTGGAAGTTCTGCAAAGATAGAACCTTTGGGATACACTCTAGAAATCCGGGTGACCTGTGTGTTCTCCAATCAAATATATTCATCTTAAATACCTAGGAAACCAACGGAAAACCTTTTCATTACTTTGTCACTTCGAACCTTTGGAACATATTTGGTAACAAAATGTTAGATATCAAAGAGCACTTACGATAACCATTTACGGGAATTACTAGCCTTTACTCCCTTATTACTCCCTCCTCCCTCAGAACTCTTGCCTGATACCTCTAAAGAAGATTGGGACAAGCTAAGGTCCAGTGATGACCCTGGCATTCAGTTCAAGGCCGTCGAATGGGCCGGCGTTGCCAAAAGTCTCCAAGGCCTGCGGCACGCTAGCTGACTTCCCCTATTCCTCGAACTTATTGTCAATAAGGTTTTATCAGCCTCAGCCTCGATGTAGTGAGAAACTGGGAGTGCGTTCCCGGTGCCCTTCTGGGCAGCCGAAAGTATGGAAAGAGGTGCAGCCGAAAGCATGGGTAATAGGCGGCGAAGCCGAATGCGCAATAGGCACGGTTGCTTGTTCTTTCTGCGCATGCGCGTCACGCGATCACGCACGCAGCGGCTCTGAAAGCTTGTTTCGGAAACGCGCTCAAATTTTTTTCTCCTATTGTGACAGAGTATATTTGTGAGAAAAAGATAATTACTGAGGTGGCGGATTAGGAAGATGAAGCTAACGATGTACGTCTCCAGACGACAAAAGCAATATGCTTTACACAAAATTTGAATTTGAGTACTGTGGCTACTGCAAATAATTGTTTTCGCGTGATTTCTTAGCATTTAATATTTTGTCGATTATTGAATTGGTACTGGACTGATAGTTTCAAATAATACAACAGATTGATGGGACGCGAAAGCATGGTTACTGGAGGAAAGGGAAGGAAATGTTGACGGAGTCACTCAGAGAATGGATGGGATAGCTGCGCCACACGCTTTTTTTATGAGCCACTCCTTCCATATGTTTATGGCATGCATCCTCATCAGCAGTTCTATAACCACTGCAGGGCGAAGGCCTCTCCCATTTTCCTCCAAGGAACCTGGTCATGTGCTCGCCGCATCCGCTTGACCCCTGAGAATTTCTTAACCTCATCTACCCATTTAATTTATTGGCCTCCGTCTGCTACGTTTACCTTTCTTTAGATTCCAATTAGTGTACTTATTAAATTAAGGTAATAACTTTTTGTTGACCTCACAGTACTCAATACTTTCTTCTCTTTGTAGGGGTTATTCATACGCCGTCAATAGAGGGACAGTTAATAAGGCCGTCCTTGTTTGATAACGAACACTTCAGTTTTAACGGTTCTGTGCCGTACCGAAATTCGCTCACTGCGATTTAGGACCCTCTTGGTATTCTGACGCAAGAGAAGGGCGTTGCACTCACATTAAATGCGCATCTATTATATGACGCGAGACCCCAGTTTTCCTTTCAGATTATGCACACAGTCAGAACCATGCTGTCATTTAGGCACCAGTTGCACGCTGAAGGGCAATAGATGTACACAAAAACCCACGCGTCTTCCTCAAACATGAAAGCTTGCCTTACTTGCGCAAATCGGAAACAAGAACCGCTTTTTAGGCAAAGGGGTCATTACCTCATATCATTCTAAAGCCCGAAAATGTTTATTCGAGCCCTCCATTACGGCACCCCTTTCTCTCTATACACTTTCACTCCCACCTTCCCCCTTCGCTTGCGGCGCGGTTCAGGTGTCCACAGTCTATGAACCAATCATTATTATTGTCTGTATTATTTGAAATCAATAGCTTTATAAAGGTAGTTGCTTGAGACTGTATCTCCCTTCACTTCGATTTGCAAACCATCGCTTAGTAACATTATTACACACGTCACACACCGCTTAAATCAGAGCTGATCATTAATTTGAATTTCCGCCTGACGTAATTTTCTAATATCACTCATTATTTGTCATTTTTCTCTCGTCCAATGGAGCCATAGGAGATGGGCAACACAATTCATGTCCTACTGTCTATGACGCGGTGTTCTTTCTAACGCTACAGAGTGTGTGAAAATGACCTTTCAGCCGTTCTTGAAACACTCCCATTTATTTTTAGGCTTTCTAAAATTCCAAAGACATTAGCCACACACCTTCATTTGTATAACATTATTTGTATTTGTATCCGATCACCATCACATGGGCACCTGAGCACGAGGATATCCTCAAAAATGAGCGCGCTCATGCGTTTGCCCGAGAACTAAGCTTCCGGGCGCCGGAGGATGGCCTCTCCAAACCTTCATTATACACCCCCTTCGAGCATCTTGACTACAGTACAATTGCTCACTACTATTGTCGTTGCTTTGCCACATATCCGCCGCCACATCACACTCTTTCTCACATCTACAGCACGTACTGGCGACAACTCCAGACACATTCGTTCCCATCTCCTCAATTTGCCCACATCCCGTTCGCGTTCCTCCCGTCAAACACCCCAGCCCCTCCTCCTGGGAGGCTGCCCTTCTAGCCACCCAACCTGCAGATCAGTTGCAGCTGGTCGTGCGGGCTAAGCTATAAGGAACAGCGAGAGGGCTCTTGGACTAAGAGGGCCTTTTTTTTATTTAAATACAGTTTTTCCTCCTCCTCCTCCTCCCATAAACATTTAGTGCAATTTATTTAAACAGAACTTGTTGAAAAACTTCACTGCAAAAAAATCACACCCTTAAATCTACACTTCGTGCCTATAACTCACATTCTCCAATATAGGGTGCATTAAGGTAATAATTCACCCTTGCAATGGAGACAACGCTACTTGCTGCACCCAATGAAAGGGCGCATATGTAGCTGAAGGCACCCTTTTCTCAGGGGTGTGAGTTATTGAAAAGCAAGGGTGCGATTTCCTATCTATTATAGGCTAAAATTCATCTTGCACGAAGACTTTGCTTTGCAATTTTGGTCGTGTAGTTGGTTTGACTATAGAAATGTCTGTAATAACTGCAAAGCTCTGTGCCCTTAGAAATGAAATGTGTTAAATGTCCACTGCCTGCAGTAAAATGCTAGCAAAATACACAATAATTATTAAATCGACGACGCTAATGCAAGCAAGGCGGACGTTACTACAAAAACAGCGAAAATATGTTGTACATTTTCAAAGTTCAATTTTAGTTTTTTTTATTGAGTTGAAATCATATTAAAACAATTTTAAAGCAGCACTTCCGTTGATACCTGGCAACTTTTTTCGAAAGCATTTTTCAACGTGTGCTTTTGGAAACCTTTAAATGTTCAAGGTAAAGCGCAGCTCATTCGAGCTGATCCGTCCTGCAAGATATATCCTCAAGGGCTAGCTTCAAATTATTGATATTCTGCAAGCAGTCGCAGTTAAGCAATGCCACTGAAATCGCAAGGGGAGGACTTGTGATCTAAAAAAAATTCTACCCTTACTCTTAGACGGTTGTGTCACATCCAAATCGCGTATTTTGCGCAAATAACTCGCACTCCTACCCACTGCTTTGTACGCGCAAAACTTAGCGAATGTTTTGAGATGTATTGCAGATGAATACAAAGTATTTCATACCTGAAGGAGGCGTCCTGAAGACGAGTGCCATGTCTTGACTGCAAGTAGGTGCGATACAAGCCCTGACCCTCACCTCGTACGTACTGAAAGGGGTGAGACCAAACACAGGGAGAGTATAGGTAGAGGAGTCTTTGTCGCTTCCTTCCACTTGGAGTCTGACGTCTTCACTTTCGTTGACGGTGCACAAAGACGACCCTTGGGACTCCTGCGATGAACATTAATTATTTATCATTCCTTGAGGGAAGCCTCCACAAAATTGCAGCTCAACAAGCACATCACATTAAGAGTTTCGTGCTAGGGCATATCAGGAGTGCCTTAGCGTAGAAGTTAACCAATTACGTACGCGCGAACGCTCGCATGTTGCAGTCATCGAACTTTTTTCCCGCATTTTTTTTTGTGTTTGAATGATTAAAAAAAACGAAAGCATGTTTACCAGTGTCAATGATTTCGTAAAAATTAATTTTTAATAAGAAATATTTTAGAAGGTTACTGAAGTGAAAACATAGGTCAGGTGGATTTTAAACCCTCCGCTTTTTTATCTTTCTGAAAAGCATCCACAGCGATAACTTAATGCTTCATAAAACGCTTCGAATGCGCAGGGTGTGCAAGTTGATCTCCGCTGCTGATGGCTACTGATCGCTCTTCAATTATAGCAACCATTCTACCAGTCTGAAGCAACTGTCTTTGAGCCGTTCTATTATATGATCGCCCAACCCCAATAAATTTTGTTTTCCCCATGGCGATCCTTTACGCACGCTACTGCTTTTTTAATACAATACATCGCTATTTGTTATTCGTAATTCTTATTTGTTAATACATCGTTTGTAAGCTACGTGGGCAAACAGCAGCGCAAATGGGACTGAATTTATCGTATTATTACCAAAGAAGATCTTTAAATTATCTCTTCAAATCCAACTGGACAACGAGTCGCTACCCTCTCGAGCTATGTCAGTGAAATGCAACGGTAAAATGCATATTTATCTTTCAAGGACATTTGGACAATGAGTAATTTTCGATAACAATAGGCAACGCAGTGAAGTACGTACGGCTTATTTTTTTTTCGAATGTAGCTCTACTTTTCGCGCTACGCCTCCCGAGGTCTTTCACTTGCGCGTTCGATCTTGAGCCGCCATAAGCGGCTTTGAGCCGGCGCTTGTGCTTCACGACGCTGACTGCGTTTTCCAATTCCTCTTGCGCAGCGCTATCCGGTGCTGGGAAAGAGGAGTTGAGCGGCTAGCGAGTGTCACGTGCCAGTGAGATGTGCACGGACGATGGAACCAATTTACCTGGACGAAGACGGAAGCGTTACCTGCAGGAATCGCCTGAACCTTTTTGAATGAGTTTCTGCTACGCGAGGAGCAATGTTATTTTTTTTTTTTACCGCCGTTAACGCTTTGACACTATTGTTCGCCCTATTCGCGCCGAGTGTGCTTTTTCTTTCCACGGTAAAGCCCTGACATTAATTCTGTTTTATCCTTGGTTGTTCGTTGTTGCGCGTCTCGACCACGTGTTTGCAGTGCAGTGAAGCCTAATATTGTTCTTTTTTAAATGCATCTAGAATAAACGGGTTTTGTTAGGAGACACTGGATTTGCCACTCGTTAGGCGAGACCATGGCTCGAAGATCCGTTTTCTAGAAGGCGGGACCTTTAACACAAACGAGGTTTTTCAATCTAAGCCACAAGCGTGAACTAGCAATCAATGGCATCATCAGCCTAATGGCTGAAATTGTGACCCGCTCGTGCTTTTTCCAGAATTGCCAACGACAACACACCTACAAGGCCACTTTGTATTGTACTTCCTATTAGTTGGGTAGTGATCTATGACAGCAGTTTTCTCTTCACCGGGAACTATATGGTTGCCATCTTTCAAGCGCCATTCGTGACGATGGTTAGGGGAGAAATTAAGTATAAAGGCTTTGCAGAGTGTGAGATTTAGAAAAAAAGAAAGTTTTCTGAAGTTAGGTCTCCTTTAGCCATTGCGGACAATGTTCATAGGTCATCAGAGAATATATCCCGAAAAATACAAATTTTATGTGAGGAACTTATCTAAAACGGGCCAATATATGCGCTTGATTCCAACAGATATTTGAGTGCTGACAGCCAACCTATAGTGATGCAGCCACACGAGATGCAGAAAGAAAATGTTAGAGATAGGACAGCCAGTAAGCATATCTGTGCGCCGCCAGCTCCACTTTCACAGAAAACACTTCATATCTGCGCTTCAAAAATGTAACCACACATTTAGAGGTTCGTTCTGTTATCTTTTAAGCCATTTTCTTAGTATTTCAGGTACATGTTAAAATGTCAAACCCCTTCAGGCTAGTCTTAAGCTGGGAGAGGCAGTACGCTTGCGTACACACTCCTTACTGTTTGTCTGTGCTAAGTGCCAAAACATCACTTAACACCGACTGCCAATTTTATAGACCCAGTCAAATATTACCTGTCACTTGAAAAAAAAATTCATTTAGCAATAGCGCAAATTAAAACTGTCTATAGCAATCTTTAGTTACGGCTGGCAATTCGCCTCACTTGGTAGTATTAAAACATACAAACAGTTCGTTTACAAAAATCATTTCAAAATTTGATTATTCCATATAGGTGAACACGCACCACAACCTTGCAGATATTTTCGAGCGACATGGTTCCAGCATCGTCTTGCGGGAAAGTTGTCACGCAGAATTTTTTTATCTCACACCAACAAGGTACAGCAAATGCAAATAACTGATTAGTACTTTTTTCATCAGGCAGTATACTTGGCTTGTGTTTAGCAGTCGCCTACTGAACACGTATGTCAGCTCTCCATAACGACCGCGTGACAGCAGTCCGACGAGAGTAAAGAGAAGGCATCAGTGCACGATAAAATCTTCATATTATCAATCATAGTACACATGCTTTATTGATAATAAGTCAGAAAACTTCACTAAATCGGACACGTTTTGTCCCATAAACACAAGCACAAAAACTTTTTTTGCGTCTTTGAAATGTTTTAATAATGTTTGAGGCATTTAAAGGTTAGAAAGAATATAAAGGATGTTGAGAAAGGAAGCAATCCAGAGATCTTTGACTGCCAGTTGGTCATACTGTTCTACGACAAGGAAGTATTTTGAGGTGCGAATGGCGAACATGTGCCGCGGGCAGTGGAAAGCAAGACCAATTGCGCTTTCGGCCCGAGCAAGTAGACTAAATGAATATCCTTTTATTAAGAATACATGCTACAGCGAACATAGCAGCCATTATAATTTTTGAGAGGACAAACAAAAGTGCAAAGTTGGTCTCAAATGACTCCAAATGGCTGGCCGTATACGTTAGGCCGGAGTTTCGCTATGGTAGAGAATGTGACCAGGTACCCGATTTCAATAACAATAAGACTACATTATCGGTTTTGATCATGGCACGGCTGCTGTATTCTACAACATAAACTGATTCACTTTGCTTTTCAGCTTCAAACTCACTGATGACAGTGCCGCTGGTATTTATTTCCATGTAAATACATACCTCTGGTTCAAAAATACTAACAAGGGCTTGGACGTGAGCTTTCGCTGCAGCCTGCTGAATGCAATGCTACAAACAGAACGCTATTGGTAGATGTTGTTGACGCCATTATCAAGGTTAGCCAACGCCGCAGAGGATAGAGGCGAAACGCGGTAAAGCGTCGGTAGTAACGCGAGGAGCTTAATAAATTAGGACGCTCCTTCGTCGCGAATAATTAAAGGATGCTGTAACGACACCGAGAAAACGTTCACATACGGACGGTGAAGTTCTTCAATTTCAGGTGGATGCCAACCGAAACAAGTTATACGAGCACAAGCTTCATTCCGAATACGGTGCATATGGAGAGAAATACATTTATATAGCTCAAAGTGGACATGTTTTACAGTTGAAGACGAGCAGTATACTGACCATCACGAGCCCAATATGGTGAAGTCATTTCATAGACAGAATGGTACGATATTGAATTCAAAGAGCTCGTCATGCATACCAGAAGTTTTGCTACGGTCAACGTGCCAGAGGAGAAGCGACCATTAGCCCACCCGAAGATGTACAATTGAAAAGAATTCGTCTCTCTATAAACGGTCTAGGAAGCTGTCTAGGACAGGGGATAAACGTGTCTGTGGGTTGTTTTATTGGCTCACCGGTAAGCTGCGAAATAGCAGGTGAATCTTTTCCTGTTTTGTCAAGTGTGAACGGGAAACACAGACTATGCGATCGTTCATTGATGCCACCCTGCAGAACGTTGACGAAATGTTGGTAGAAAATATGACGCTCAAGTGGTTGGAAATGACGTGAAAATTTTCACCGCGGTGAGCAAGTGCTAGTGTCTATTCGATGGGTACCCACTAGTTTTTTGCCCAATCAATTAAGGAAGATCCAAAACAGGAAAAAACAAGTAAAGCGAGACAATAATTGTTGTCTGTTGTGTCCAAGGCAGCTTATTTTAGATAGAGCTGGTGAAGACAGCGACGGGGGCTGGATCGGCAGGATCAGGCCAATCAACAGTTAAATATAAAAAATTGTTGTAGTTGTCGTAGATGACCATGGAGGTGAAACTTGGCGGCATTTCTGATATTTGCCATGAAAGGAATAGAAGAACACCTGAAGGAGCGAATGACGGACATTTTGCCGTAGATTACTTGGGCATAAAGCATGGCGAACTTCAGAAGGGGATGGCTGCGAGCGGGGAAGCCTTCGCGTGGTATTAAAATGGCAGGTCCATCTCGAAATGAGTATCCGAAACCAACATTCAGCTAAGCAGAGCACTGTGGGAATGCTTTAGAAGTATTGCCTGCTTTGTGAATGAAGGGAAAAGGCTCGAAATTGGGGCATATGCAGTGGATGATGCACTGACGTTGATAGAGAAAGTTTGAGCACAAGAAGACGACATGAGGTCCCGACAAATTTATGTCATTTTAGTCGTGTTCAGAGCGCAATTAATACTCAAACTAGGTAGACCACGCAGCATGGACTCACTGCGAATAACAGGGAAAAATAAACATGTAGCATTGCTAGTGTTCGCACTTGGGTTTCTAGCTCAAGATGGACACAAGAGCTCCGATATTTAGGACGAAAAATTACCGCTGCCCACTCCAATTGCACAATCTATCGTTAAAGGGGATATTTAAGGCTTTGCAATGTACACTAACTGCTTCCTATAACTACCGTCAATAGATGTTTGGCTGCTGTTGTAGAGAATGGTACATGGTCGAATCCCAGCGGGAACACCAAGATAAGGAACGGCAACGAAATGACAGTCGCCTACTTGAGCAGGCGTGATCGGAAGACAAATTCCGGGCAATTCGTAATGGAGGGTTGGAGGCAGACATCTGGTGGCGGCAACAGTGGAACATGGTCAGCTATACTGCCTACTGTACAAATAGTTGGTTCTCCGGTGGGCGCCATTGCTGATAGTTTTGCAGTAGTGGTCGGACTGTGAGACGCTGGGGAGCTAGCGACTATGATCGAAATGGAACATGCTAGTGATGGTGGTCTAATTACTGCAAAGTTCGTAGGCTGCTCAGTAACGAGTGGTGCAGCAGTGGAGTTCATAGCAAAGGGAAGCGGCTGACAAGCTCATGACATGGCCTGGGACCTTTACTCACGGAGTTGCGAGCGAACTTCAGAACATGATTGATGGAGCGCTCGGGAATGAAGTAGGAGCGACAGCTGCCAAGCGGTCAACTCCCGGATGAAGAGGTTTATATAAAACTATAGCAAACCGTGTCCTCCGGCATCACCTAGAGACCTTAACCCCACGGTCTGAAAAGAACGCTTACTAAACGTCTGCAATTTTCTTTTTTCACAAGGGCTGTTCTCTCTGGTGTTTTGCGCATGCTTTAGATGAGATAGTTGCAGTATTATCTCAGAGATAAGTGTATTTTGTGGCTGAAAGTCAATATTTTTTAAATGATTACTTAGACCAATTGAAACCTATAAACGCGAATTTTTGTTATATCTACTTTTGTTGAAGTAACTGGCAAGATTAATTACTTCCTCACTCATTATTCATATGGGAAATATTATGTCCGGTATATTATTTGTTTTTTAAGTGCCGTCGTTACCATATGGTCACGCTGTAATCAGGCTACTGTAAAATGTAGAAAGAGTGGTACTTTTATTACATGCCATGAAACATAATGACAAACGTAGATAATGAAGAGTCGGGTTCTCTTTTAATGCAGCACGTTTTAAAGCAATATATTTATACACTGATGTTGCACGTTTTCGACTGTGCACGCATCGTGCAATTGGCATTGTCTTCAGTGCACCTCATGTTCATACCATCAGGTACTACTTCTAATCCGAGCCGCAAGCCACACATTGAACTATACAAACCTGAACCAATCTCTCGAACCAATCTCTCGTATCCTTTGTTAACGCAGTCTATTTGGCTTATTGCCCAAACGCATCAAACCCCTGTCTGTCTTTAAAGCTCAATGATGCTGCAAATTGTGAATTTATTAGGCACTCTCGTTGAGTATGGATAAATCACGAAGCCACGTGAAAATTGGCAACCACCACGCTTTTCCAAAGTTTCAGGCGTCTATGGGCATTTACATTTGCGTTCCTTTTTGCCTGCGCCTTCCTGAAAGGTGTCGTTGTGAGCAACAATAGATGTAGTAGCTTTATATCTCTTCAGTGCAGAAGGGTAGTATCTGGAGACAACATTTAGTCTGCCTCGTGTGTGGGTGTTGGGATAGGAACTGTAGAATGGTTCGCTCAGCGGTTCAGTTCAGTCGTTCAGTCGCGTCCGACTCTTCGTGACCCTATGGACCATGTCACGCCACGCTTTCCGGTCTCTCACTATCTTCATAACATCACATAACTTCATCTGCAGTGCCTCGAGGATGCCATCTAACAATCGCGTTCGCTGCCTACCCCTTCTCCGGCGACCCTCAACCTTTCCCAACATCAAATCTTTCTCCAGCGACTCCTCTCTTCTCATCAGATGACCAACGTAGCTGAGCTTGAACTTTAGAATTTGCCCCTCCAATGAGCAGTGAGTGTTTATGTCGACAATATCGACTGATTTGATCTTCTGGCAGTCCAAGGAACTCTCAAGAGTCTTCGCCAGCACCACCATTCAAATGCGTCAATTCTTCGGCGGTCAGCCTTTTTCACAGTCCAACTCTCGCATCCATACACCACAACTGGAAAGACCATAGCACGAGTTATGCTGAACTTGGTTGGCAGACTAATGTCTATGCTCTTTACTAGGCGGGCAAGGCTAACCATTGCTCTCTTTCCCAGAAGCAGGCGTCTCGTAATTTCATGGCTGCAGTCTCCTTCCAAGGTAATCTTGGAGCCCAAGAAGAGAAAATCTGTCACAGCTTCCACTTCTTGTTCATTGATGCTCCAGGACTTGATAGGGCAAGACGTCATGATCTTTGTCTTTTTAATGTTCAGTTTAAGCCCAAATTTCTTGCTCTCTTCTTGTACGCGCATCAGAAGTCTCTTGAGTTCCACTTCACTTTCTGCCAATAAAGTGGTATCATCCGCATATCTAAGGTTGTTGATACGTTTTCCAGCAATCTTCACTCCAGCTGAAGACTCGTCCAGACCGGCCTTCCTTATGATGCACTCTGCATATAGGTTAAATAGGCAGGGCGACAGTATGTAGTCTTGCCTCACTCCTTTCTCAATCGGAGACCAATCAGTAGGACCATGCCTGACTATGGCCTCTTGTCCTTCATACAGGTTCCTGAGGAGACAGATGAGGTGAATTGGAACTCCCATCTCTTGAAGCGCTTGCCACAATCTGCTGTGATCTACGCAGTCAAACGCTTTCGCATAATCAATAAAGCAGAAGTAGATGGGTTTCTGGAACTCTCTTGCTTTTTCCATAATCCAGCGAATGTTGGCATTTGGTCTCTAGTTCCTCTGCCCTTGCGAAACCCAGCTTGCACGGCCGGAAGCTCCCAATCCACATCCTGCTGCAGACTACCTTGGAGTATTTTCAACATCACCTTGCTAGTATGCGAAATAAGCACGATCGTGCGGTAGTTGGAACAATCTTTGGCACTGCCTTTCTTAGGAATGAGGATGTAAACTAACCTCCTCCAATCCTGTGGCCACTGCAGGGTTGTCCACATCTTCTGACATAATGTATGCAGCATGTTAACATCGTCATGGTTGAGGTTTTGAAGCAGCTCAACTGGAATGTCATCAATTCCGCTAGCTTTGTTCTTAGCAAGGCTGGCTAAAGCTCATTCAACTTCACTCTTCAGGATGCCCGGCTCGAGATCAGTAATCACAACCGTCTTATGTTGGGTTTGCACATTCGGGTCCTTCTTGTACAGTTCTGCTGTGTATTCCTGCCACCTCTTCTTTATCTCTGAGGCTTCAGTGAGGTTCTTGCCTTGTTTGTCCTTTATCATGCCCGGCTTAGCAGAGAAGCTTCCTTTGATATCCTTGATTGTCTTATACAGAGCTCTTCTGTTCCTTAATTGGCTGTTGTCCTCAACTGCTTGGCTCTGTAGGTTCAGGAAGGAATTCTTATCTCTCCTTGCTATTTTCTGGAAATCCGCATTGAGAACCTTGTATCTTTCTCTTTCCCCCATAACTTTTGCCATCCTCCTTTCCTCAGCTATTTGCAAAGCCTCTTCAGATAACCAGTTTGCTTTCTTGCATTTCTTTTGCTTTACCGCGCCGGGGTGGCGCAGTGGTTACGACGCTGGACTACTGTTCCCAAGGACGCGGGATCGAATCCCGGCCTCGGCGGCAGCTTTTCGATGGAGGCGAAAAGCAAGGCGTCCGTGTGTTGTGCGATGTCAGCGCACGTTAAAGAACCCCAGGTGGTCGAAATTTCCGGAGTCCTCCACTACGGCGTCTCTCATAGCCTGAGTTGCTTTGGGACGTTAAACCCCACAAACCAACCAACCAACCATTTCTTTTGCTTTGAAACTATCTTAGTAGCAACTTCTTGTGTTATATCACGGACATCAGTCTACATCTCTTTGGGCTCTCTGTCTTCCAGATGTAATTCTTGAAATCGATTCCTCACTTCCGCAGCATATTCTAATGGAATTTGATCCAGATCATACCTGAAAGGCCTTCTAGTTTTCCGCGTTTTTCTCAATCGAAGCTTAATTTTGGCAGCAAGAAGCTGATGATCGGTGCCACAATCGGCCCCAGGCCTTGTTTTTACTGCTTGTATAGCGCTTCTTCATCTCTTCCGGCAAATAATATAATCGATCTGATTCCTGTACAGACCGTCCGGTGAAGTCCATGTGTACAGGCGCCTCTTGTGCTGTTGAAAATGGTTGGTTGGTTGGTTTGTGGGGTTTAACGTCCCAAAGCAACTCAGGCTATGAGAGACGCCGTAGTGGAGGACTCCGGAAATTTCGACCACCTGGGGTTCTTTAACGTGCACTGACATCGCACAGCACACGGACGCCTTGCTTTTCGCCTCCACCGAAAAGCTGCCGCCGAGGCCGGGATTCGATCCCGCGTCCTTGGGAACAGTAGTCGAGCGTCGTAACCACTGCGCCACCCCGGCGGGTTGTTGAAAATGAGTATTCGCTATGGTCAGGTTGTTTACTTTACAAAACGCTACTAGCCTCTGCCCAGCTTCATTTGGCTCGCCAAATGAAGCTGGGCATTTGGCTCAGGGGTTACCTCATCTTAATTCAGTGCATGTTTTCTGCTCGCCAGATGTAACTTCTCATTCTATTTTATTGAGATACTTGAGTACAGTATGCTTGCGCATAAATGGTCAAAATAGAATACTAATAGAAGATGATTATAAACTTTGTTTGAAAATATAAGCAAGATTTGAAATGGCACCGCATTTGACAAAGTCATTTTGTAATACTCAACTAAGGCTCCTCTTTTCCTCCACTTGCCTTCACAAAATACCAAGTTTAATTGCTATTCATTGTGTACATCTTGGGCCCATTACAATATGGTAGTTGTTTTCCTCCATAGTAAAGCCATAAACTAAAAAAAAAGTAATAAAGCAGTACAGCTGTTCAAGCAGCAGTGTCACGAAAAAAAGTTCGGGAATGGAACACAACAGGTCAGTGTTAAGACCCTGCGTGGCTATATGGCAACGGGGAAACGTTAAACGCTCGTCCTTAGTGTGCAACTATGAATGAATAGAATACAATACAAATATTTCTCATCTTAGCTACCTCGATGAAACTTAATTGTTGGTGTGAAATTTGTAGTAGAAGTTCTTTGCGGCTCCTAGGCAGTGAAACTCTGCATATGTTATAGCAAACTCAACATCGAAACGCGGCCTATGTTTTGACATATCATTGCAGTTCTCGTTCATATGAAGGGGGCCAATGATAGTTGCCATCGAACCTTGTGAAGTTTGTCAGCATGGACGTTCTGAGATGTGACTTTCACGTAGGTTTTGAAGAGGTTATACTTAGTTCTCCCCTTGTGCTTGGGGCAGTTTTAGCAACAAAGCACGGTGAAATGACGGTCAGGAACGCCATAACATGCATTACCTTTTTTTGAAGCGAAAGCTTCCTTAAATCACTTTGGACCAACGCCAGTACGGACTAAGCTACCGACTGACCCTCATGAAGTCGGAGAACAATTTGTGGCTTAAGCAAAAGCGTCTTATTCTTGAATAAAAATCTTTCTCTGCTGGTAATTGAACCACTATACCGCCAATACCCCGCCGAGCGCACGAACTATTCCACGCCGAGCTCCTGAGAAAAGGATCTTATATCTCCGTATGTAGCGTGAATATTACAGTAGCGATGACAGTGACGATTCAGCACGGCGTAAATATAATGATGATTTTCGCAATAATAATGATACTGCATTTAGGGATAATGGTGGTGCTAGCGATGTAAATGACTGTGCAGCTTGTTGACAACGACAATAGTAGCTACAGTTATGATAATGACTAACGAGAAACGTAACCAAGTTTAACGAAACCCTCGCTTCATCTGTGTTCGGCAAGGTTAAGCCACAGCCATTGGTGCAAAGTTCTGGTTTAGAAACCCGAGTATAATCAATCCAGTTGCTGCACACAAATAAGAAAATAAAATGTGAGATTACTCTCACTAGTCATTTCTTGGTAGTTGTTTCGACGAGGCAAGAATACATCAAAACTTAGGTGAAAGTTTATTCCTGCTAAATCAAAGTAACGAAAACGAAAGCGGCACGATTCGATAAGCCTGCCTGGTCTCTCTGTTTTTATCCATCACTGGATAGTAGCACTCAGCCAGCCATATAAGCCAGTTTTGAGTGCCACTCAGTTCACGAGGATTTTCTACTGCATCATTCATGACAACGCCTGCAGCTACATTGCCGATAGCTGTTGGAATACTTTTGCTGGCCGAGAGGTAGCGGAAGCTAATGACACCGCGCAAGCGCACCACTCCCTGGTAGTTACAGATTAATGACGTAGTCGCTGCCACGTGGCTAGGTAGAAGGAAGTGCTCGGTTCCGGCGGCGGCTCAGTGACGTTATAGCTGCCATGTGATTTGTCCACTGTTTAAGGTGAACGCTGCACACACTGCGAAGCTCCAGAGGAGAGTAGTAAAAGCTTTGCGTTTTCAAATGCGACCCATAAATTATTATGATCGGTGAGAACAGGATAAAATTCATTTCGATATATTCCTTGGCTGTTTCACTCAATCTCTTTGTCCTAATTAGTGTTGTTGCGCAGCCCTACAACTGTATTGACAGTGTTGACTGCATCATTGCCGTGCCTGCGAACGATGAGCACGTCTTCTTACTCGGCGACTCTTGAAGTCTTAGCTTCAGTGGCATTCCGTTTTCAGTTCTCGTTCACTTCTGAGCTCACAGCCTGGAAACAACGTGGTTGTATTTGTGGCACAGCTCATACTCCCAAGTGAGTTCAACTTGAGATAGCGGTACAGAAGAAAAATAACTCTCCATGTAGCACATTGCGTTGAAGCGAGGCTGCAGGATTTCCACCAACCGCATAACATCCGATCGTCCAAGATCGTAATATGAGTGGCATTTGCTTCGAAGAGTGCTTTTTTCGATAAGTATTACGGAGGCGTACCGACTATACTAATAACACTAAAGTGACAAACTAAGGCCAAACAAGAAATTTTAATGTGCTGTGGCGAAGCTAAGCCCAACTAGTAGCAAACATCGTATTAAAGGTGTTTAATTCTCGTACATCAACAAAGGATGGTACTGGGTCCTCACTGATTACAGGCTTGTAACCATTTCAATGAAACTAATATTTAAAACGCAACCAAGAGGAAGACACAATGACACACTGACCTGAGTTTTGGCAGAGTCTTGAAAGTCACGAACAGATATTAGCCCATCGTCTATGCTTGCAAAACGAGCTGGTGTCGATGTAGTCGACACCTTCTGCCGGCTCCTTAAGGGGTCTTTAAGGCCTAGAACGTAAATATAAGGTGCAGGTACTGCACTTCAGGTCGAAATCAAACAAACAAGAAATGTTATGTGACTCGCCATGTGCGCCTAGTAAAGACACGATTTTTTCTGCACGGAACAGAACCAATTTTACCAGAAACACGAAACCTTCTCACTTGCGAGAAGCCATAACCTTATGCTGGTTATATTCCGAGCATTTTCCTGTCACCTGATTGATACTATGTATATGATCGATAGTAGAGTATCGTTTCCGAAAACATGCAAATAATGATTGGTGACGTAGACAGGAAAAGTAGAAATGTAGGCTTGAAAATCAATATGCAAAAGACCAAGGTAAGGTTCAACAGCCTCGGAAAGGAACAGCAGTTTACATTAGGTAGCGAAGTACTGGAAGTAGTAGGCGAATATGTCTACTTAGGACAGGTAGTAACCGCAGATCCGGACCATGAAAAGGAAATAACAAGAAGAATAAGATTGGGATGGAGCGCATTTGGCAAGCACTGACAGATTATGACTAGCAGCTTACCAGTATCGCTAAAGAGGAAAGTATACAACAGTTGCATCTTACCTGTACTAACCTATGGGGCTGAAACGTGGAGGCTAACCAAGAGAGTGATGCTTAAGTTGAGGACAACCCAGAAGGCTATGGAACGAAAAATGGTGGGGGTAAAATTAAGAGATAGGAAGCGTGCAGAGTGGGTCAGAGAAATAACTCAAGTTACCGACATTCTAGTGGAAATTAAGAAGAAATGGACATGGGCAGGACATGTAGTGCGAAGAGAGGATAACCGATGGTCGCTAAGGGTAACAAATTGGATTCCAAGGGAAGGAAAGAGTAGCAGGGGGCGGATGAGATTAAGAAGTTCGCAGGGGTCAAGTGGGTGCAGCTAGCACAGAACCGGGTTGAGTGGAGAAATATGGGAGAGGCCTTCGCCCTGCAGTGGGTATAGTCAGGCTGATGATGATGATGCTGGTACCCTTATGCGTTGAACTTATATGAGCACTATTTATATAATGGTACGTTACACGATAGAATATACTCACGTTCATGTCCGTGGAAGGGAGAGGCTTCTACCCTGGCTGCTTGTTCGTGCCCCTGCATAGAAACGTAAATTCCAGATGGTGCTAGTCGTTTGTTCAAAAAGCATTTATGAGTGATCACGTGCCTTCTCTGCCCATTTGAAAGAAGAGCGACAGCGCGGAGTGTCGCAAACATTGAAGTGCATATTACTAAATACCATAGCTGAAGATTATACACTAGATAGAGCTGAGCATATGTAGCTTGATGATTGTTGAAATACATCTGCATAATATCCCGCTTTCCAGCACTTTTATAGCTAGCGGTGGCTATCTCACGTGAATGCTATATCCTGTTTTTCTGGTGATTCAACGTATTTATTGATATTTATAGTCACCTGGTGTTGAAAACTGCCGTGACTGTGGGCTCACTCTAGCCTTGAGGTAAAGATAAGCTGTGGTAAAAGATTCTGAAAGAATTGCAATATGAAGGAATGTGTCGAAACACTTCATTGTAAAAAGAAATGCCGCATCAGATGCTAATTATTGAATGAATACATAGGTCCTTTTTTGCTTGCACGACAAAATCGATTTAATTGTGAACTCTATATTAGCCATCAACCAGTTTTCGAAAAGAGCGACATTTTTGTTGTTAAATGGTTGTTCGTTCTCGCATGTTTTATTTATATGACTACAGAAAATATCGCTACCTCTATACAGACTCACTCTTTATTTTATGTACAGTTTTTCATGGCAACTTCTTCCTGACAAAATTATAAACATGGTTGCGAGCTGAAGTGCAGGTTTAAGGGACGCCAAGCGAGCTATAATTTTTTAAAACATTGTCATCAACATGACCTCGTGTTTAGACTTTTACAACATGCACTGTTATCTTACAGTCATTTGCTCAATTTACATAGCTTGTTGAGCAAGTTATGAGAGAAAGTAAACAACTGTTGTAAGGTATTTTCCCGCGTGTAAGCCGTAAAGCTCGGACTTACCCATGAAGAGCTAAGTTTTGACCTTACCTCTATAGATTTCGGCTGTGCTGATGTTCGCCTCATAAATGTGACCTGAAGAGATCGACAGAATGAACTTAGAGTGGTAAGAAAACAAAATAGCCCATTTATAATCTGGCGTAGAATATTTACCGATACCAAGGAGAAGAAGATTTATACCCTGATAAAAGGGCGATGATGCCTGTAAGACAAATTTACCAGTTACGGGAGAGGTAATATTACAAGATGAATATGCGCCTTTTTTTTTTTGATATCCGAACGGTGAGAAATTTTTCTTTGCTCGTCAGTAATGTTCACGTTCTTATTTTTCTGACTGCCGCCGGCACGAGACAGAAACTGGTCGCCGTTACATACAAGTGGGCGAATGCATGGCGGGATTTACATGAGAAGAGAGTTCGGCATTCTCATTTACACGAAGAAGACAAAAACATGGCACATATTTTTTTGCGTGGTTCGACAATCGAGTGGAGTGTGGGCCACTGAAAATTCGCGACGGCTGCACGTTACGACCAAGAATTAACTTGAGCAATTAGCAACACCTGGTAGTGTTAGCAGTTGCAACGTCAAATCGTTTTTAGGTAGCTGCTTTATATTCTGAGATAATATCACAAAGAGAACTCCTGTTAAATGTACCAACTTGAACTGAGCACAAAAGTTTTCATTTGAATCTAACCGCGGACTCTCAATGAGTGGATAAAGGTATAAAAACTCAATATAGAAAAGTAAGACACCACAAAGCCTATATAAACAATTTCACAAATTAACAATGTCCTGTTAGAACTTCTACGTCTAGGATGCCTGGGCCTAAAAAAAAAAAAAGCTAGCGACTCTTTTGCTCATTACAACCAGTTCTTATTGCTTTTGTTACAGCTGGCAAATGACTGTCCTGACCTTAAAACCAGGCTTGCATGTGTTAAATGCAGCTATTGGTGAGGCGAGAAAGAGGGAATTGCCACTTCGTTATACCACTTTCTGGGGACACTAAGAAACATGCGCACTTTAGACCTACAAACAAAAAATATTATACCATAAACGAAGCATGAATACCTTTTAAACTACTTCGTCGAGTGCACATTGAAAATGTTTGGCGCCATCAATATTTTAGGGAATATAATTTAAACAGCCGTATTTTTATTGACAAACATTGGGTTCACATTGAGGAGCTGGTCGCACTGATATGATGATAGAAAGATGAAGTGGTGGAAAAAGAATGGACGTCTGCGAATAGTAACGCTTTCTTAACCTAAACACGTTTCTGTTTGCAACTATTGCTAAAATGTAACAAATTAAGAACTTTTCAATCTCTTAAATGTCACACACAAGCGGCTCTATTGTCATCCTACGGTTTCCGCTTAATTATGCATATTATTCTCCACGGCATTGCTGGGTACTGAAATACCCTGAAATAAAACTTTGCACGCAAACTCCACCAATAAAAAGTGCGCGGAACACAAAAATATTGTATTGCACAACCCTATTTGTTTGCTTTCAAAGCAGTCACACTTCCAAGTGGCCCAATTCGGGCCAAAAGCTAGAATGTGCAATTCTTTTATGGTAAACCAATTCTTACTGCAGAAAACCAATACTGATATTTCATCTAAGACCAAGCGATCAGACCAGTGACGCTTACAGCCGCTACCAGTGCATTGTGTGCTGCGGCAAACTCTTCTGTGGAATTTTCGAGTCACTTTTCTAAGCCGCGTACGTGTCAAAATCTTTTTTTTTTTATGAAATGATTACGTTATTAGCAGTCAGGTATATTTGATGATTTGCCATGTTCGATACTCTGTCGAGTAAGTAAATAGGCAGCGCGGTCGTTTCAAACCATGAAAATCTGTAGGAGATACAGTTCATCGAAGAAATGGTTTTGAAACTTGTTAATATGTATAAACGAATGTGTTTGAAACTGTTGTGGTAAAACATGTGGATGTCATGTTCATGGCAATACAGGAATCTCTTCCGATTTTTTCTAATTATACCGTTTTTGGAAGAAATAAATGTTTTTACAAGGGCAGTGTAGGGTTTGTTTCACATACGTAAATTCGCTTATGACTTGACCTGTCAGTAAAAGGAGGCTTAATTTACACTCGTAATGAATTTGGGTCTTTCGAAAAAAGGTCGTCGCAACTCCTTTCTAGACTGTCTCAGGTCAATAGATAAATCTTTCTTCAAGAATTGGAGTCAAGCCTTACCGCAAAACTTGTTGCTGGACTTTCGATACGCCAACAAAGAATAACCATGGAAGGGTCAACTACTTCAGTTACCAAGTCGACAGGAACTGCGTGAAATTGCACGATGTCATATGCTGGTGTTAGCATGAGTACTAATGAGCAGGAAATGAATTTGTGCCACAACAAAACCTAGCATTTGTAACTTTACGTTCGTAGAAGCAAACAAAGTTTCCACAAGCTTTTAACTGTTATGTGTATTGTAGAATAGAACAAATGAGGGCAAAAAAATCTGTCGCATTAGCGAAGAAAAAAAAAATGAACCTGGACACCTTGTATTAAAAGTGATTATGGAATAAACGTGCAAAATTAAAAAAAAGACGACACTTGAAGAAGCACAGCCAGTTCTATAAAAGCGAAAGAGGCCCACCATAGATGTTTAGAGCAATAACCGGACAAGTAAACTACGCATACGCGGGGCTTGTTAGCAACTCGCGGTTTTTGATCCAGTATATCCACAGGATTTTATATCCGCTGCGGCCATAGTGCGTATGCATGGCCGAGTGAAAACCAGGCCAGAAACAATAAATATCTCATTATACATTAGTGCTGATTTCGCAGCAGCATACTTGATCTGTCCACGAACGACGGACTATTACCATTTCTAAAAGTTGTCGTTTTTTATTCATTGCTAGGTTGTCACGTTTCTAGAAGATACACAGAGGAAAAGAGAGTATATAGTAATTGTCGCTTTCATGTCATGGGTAGCAAGCATTCACGACGTCTAGCTCTTGTGTTGTTCGTGTTACGAATTCACCATTAGCGTGCAATTAATCTACAATGTGAATTAGCCCGTTAGTGAATTCTTGAAGTTTGTTAGTTCGCAAGAAAAAAGTGTCAATAGCTTCGAATTTTTTCAAACATGCAGCATAGTAAGCAGAAGTGCATGTTTAGCAGCAAACTACTTATGTATAATGTAAAAAGATAAATGTACTTCACGTAGAAGCCGCTAAATTTTTAAAGAGAGCCAAAACATAAATGGTATTGAATCATACGAATTTTCATGCATCCTGCAATGGTATTCTATGAGCTCAATGCTGTGACACGAATGTATTTCAAGGTCGAAAGTACCTTCGCACGCATGGAGATGTGCGTGCACTGAAACATAATATTACAGGTGTAATGACTGAAATGAGTCAATTTCTGTGCCGCTCCGTGGAAAGCTAGCTGTTCTCATGGCGAGCCCGACCTTCATCCTCTTCGTTCTTTTCAGAATGTCATCTGTGGCGCGAGCCGCTGTTGCTCCAGGCGCCAACTGTTCATCCTGCAATACCTCCGCATGAAAAGATGCCATTCCGTCTACTTGGGGTCAGTACACGGTGGCCGGCTCTTAATATGGCTACAGGCGATCTACGTGCACAATTTCACGGCCGCAGCGGCAAAGGCTAGTCGAAGGTGGGATCCATTCTGCAAGATCATTGGTGGGAGGGCGGGGAGGAAGAACGCGATATGGGTCCTTGTGCTGCTCAAAAGCTTCGTAGACTGATCGATCTGGAGGAGGGCACAGTCGGCTGCTCCCGAGGGGAATAGAGAAGGCGAAAGATTGAAAGTTATTAAGGAGCTCTTACAAGTCTATGGAAGAGTATATTGTTACTGAGCTGTATTCGTTGGTCGTGCTGACGAAAAAGAAGCGCGACAGACTCCCAGAAGAAGAGGACGCAGGCGAGTGCTGTGCTCTGATCATCCTCAGTGGTGGGGACAACTGCCGTACTGTGAATATTTCCCGTAACATCTCTTAGTGGAGGTGAATCTTTCGATCCCCGTCACAAGCTGGATCTCCACAGCGGCCGACACATCATTACCACCACTATGACTACTGACGCCACTACATCTACTGCCGCCGCACCTGCTGTCGTCATGGCCCATCCCCGTGACCCCGGAACCTTCTGTGGGACCGACTACGTTGATGTCGACGACTGGCTGTCTCTATACGAACGAGTCAGCAAGCACAACAGGTGGGATCCCACACTTATGCTTGCTAATATCATCTTTTACTTGACTGGGACAGCGCGAGTGTGGTTTGAGACCCATGAAGAGGACCTCACATCTTGGGACGTCTTTAAGCAAAAGCTCCACGACCTCTTCGGAAAGCCCATCGGCCGTCCCCTTGCCGCGAAAAAGGCGCTCGCTACTCGCGCGCAAACGTCTACAGTCTTACATCACTTATATATGGACATCCTATCCCTGTGCCGCAAAGTCGACCATGCCATGCCTGAGGTGGACAAAGTCGGCCACATAGTAAAAGGCGTTGCCGACGATGCTTTCAACCTCCTTTTATGCAGGGATTGTTCCACCATGGACTCTGTACTACAAGTGTGCCGACGTTTCGAACAAGCGAAACAGAGACACATATCTCATCGCTTCGACCGTCTACCGAACACGGATGACAGCTCTTCCTGTGTCGATCTTCCGCCTCCTCGACCGCCAACTAATGACACTACTTTGACCCGAATCGTCCGCCAAGAACTCGAGGCAATGACTCCTGCAGCTTCACTCTCGCCTACCCCCGACAATACCTTGGCTACAATATCACTCACTCAGGCTGTTGTTCGCCAAGAGGTTGCCAATATGGGCCTTCCTTCTACCTGCCGCACCGACACCGTGGATTCAGGACCTGTCCCTCCAGTAATTGCAGCTGCCTCACCCACCGCCGGTTTCTCGCCCCGATATCGGTACCGCAATCCGAATGAGTGGCGTACCCATGACAATCGTCCCATCTGCTTTACTTGTTCCCGCGTTGGCCACATTTCGTGTCACTGCCGTAGCCGTTGGTACACGCTATCTCGTCAATTCACCTACGTCGACCGCCGCGGAGACTATGCCCCTCGCTATACCTCACCTCGCCCCGACCAGACCACTGTTGACCCCGGTGTCCCTGCTCGTGATGCCAACCGTTCACCATCCCCGCAGACCCGACGCTCGCGTTCTCCTCTTCCTCGCCGCCGTTTGTCCCCGTCCTATTCCAGCCACATACCAGAAAACTAGCCCATGCAGCTCCCGGAGGTGACGCTGCATTTGTGACCCGGACTGAAAATTCTCTGCTGACCCCTGCCTTACAAAATAATCGCATCGACGTCCTTGTGGATGGTGTTCACGTTTCTGCTCTCATTGATACCGGCGCCCAACTGTCCGTTCTCAGCTCCTCATTTCGCCGTCGCCTCAAAAAAGTCCTTACTCCAGCCGTCTCGCCCACAGTTCGCGTCGCCAATGGAAGCCCTGCTGCCGTGGTTGGCATGTGCACAGCGCGAGTTACCATTGGTGGTCGTCATGCTCCAGTGTTGTTCACCGTCCTCCAAGAATGCCCCCACGACGTAATCCTTGGCATTGACTTTTTAACAGCCCACTCTGCCCTCATTGACTGCTCTACCGGCCTACTTCGCTTGGACCTCCCGCTCTGCTCTGAAGACCCCTCCTGTTCACCCCGCCTTCGATCAGCACAGTTCTGCCGCCTTCCTCCTGAAGCTGCCGTCTACATCCCTATCTCGCGTGTCCCATTACTGATGTCATCTTGCAGCGGCACGTCAGCCTTCCGCATCTCATTGTGCATATCTCTCAGAACCGTACCACTCTCCCGGTCCTTAACTTCAGCTTATCAACTCAAGTTCTGCCCGAGGGAATTTCACTAGCAGAGCTGTCGCCGATGACTGATTGTGCTATTTCAGCTCTGACTACCTATAATCCAAATGCCGTCCCTGCAACACCTCCCCCGTCCTCTACATCACGCACTAATCCTGTTAAAAGCATGATTGCAGCTGATCTCCAGCCTGAATTCGCCGCAGAGTAAAAACAGCTTTTGCTCACCTACAGTGACCTTTTCGAGTACTCGCCCATTGGGTCAAACCACAGTTGTCAGTCACCGTATTGACAACGGCGACGCTAGTCCTATTCACAGGCGACCCTATCGTAATTCGCTTGCCGAGCGACGCGTCATCCAAACAGAGGTCGACAAAATGTTGGCGAACGACATAATTGAGCCTTGCAGCAGCCCCTGGGCATCCCCTGTTGTGCTGTTCAAAAGAAAGATAACAGTTGGAGATTCTGCGTTGACTATTGTCATTTAAATAAGATAACCAGAAAAGATGTGTATCCTCTTCCGCGTATAAACGACGCGCTTGATACTTTGCACGGAGCCAGCTACTTTTCGTCCATCGACCTTCGTTCCGGCTACTGGCAGATCTCTGTCGACGAGAAAGACCGTGAAGCGTTCATCACCCCTTACGGCCTTTATCAATTCAAAGTCATGCCTTTTGGCCTTTGCAATGCCCCAGCAACCTTCAAACGTGTGATGAACTCTTTGCTCCGAGGCTTCAAGTGGACCACTTGTTTGTGTTATCTTGACGATGTAATAGTTTTCTCGTCTACATTTGAGAGCCATCTCCGTCGCCTTTCTACAATCCTAGCGCTTTTTCGCCGCGCGGGACTGCAACTAAACTCCAAAAAGTGCAGCTTTGGTCACCGACAAATCAATGTCCTTGATCACTTGCTTAATGCTGCCGGCATTCAGCCTGACCCCGACAAGATTCGTGCCGTCAGAGATTTTCCCACTCCACGTTCATCCAGCGATGTTCGAAGCTTGATTGGCCTATGTTCTTATTTCCGACGATTCGTCCAGAATTTCGCAGCGCTGGCTCGTCCTCTCACCACTCCTAAAGAAAGACGTCTCATTCTCCTGGGAGCCTGAACAAGTTGCAGCTTTCTCGGAACTTATTGCTGCTCTCACAACCCCACCCGTCTTGGCCCATTTCAACCCATCTGCCAATACTGAACTCCGCACCGACGCAGCCACGGCATTGGAGCTATACTTGCCCAACGACAACACGGCCACACAACGGTGATTGCGTATGCCAGCCGCCTCTTATCAACGTCCGAACAAAATTACTCTATCACAGAGCGAGAGTGCCTGGCACTTGTTTGGGCTATTACAAAATTCCGCCCTTATTTGTTTGGGCGGCATTTTACTGTTATAACAGACCATCATGCCTTGTGTTGGCTTTCCTCCCTCAACGATCCTACAGGCCGTTTGGGGCGCTGGGCGCTTCGGTTACAGGAGTATTCATTTTCCGTCGTGCACAAGTCTGGCCGTCTTCACCAAGATGAAGACTGCCTGTCCCGTCATCCTGTCGACTCCCCTAGTCCTACTGACTCTGCTGATGACGCATGTGTCTTGTCTGTGTCGGCCTTTTCTAATATTGCCGACGAACAACACTTAGATCCTTTGCTCCATTCCATTATCCTCCGTCTGACCTGCGACCGTCCTGATCCATCTCTTGCCTTATATGTACTCCATGAGAACACCCTATACCAACGCAATATGCGACCAGACGGCGCAGACCTTTTGCTCATCGTTCCTCAACATCTGCGTTCCACCACCCTTGACCAGCTTCAAGATGCTCCAACAGCTGGCCGCCTGGGTGTCTCTCGCACATACGACAGCCTGAACCGACGATTCTACTGACCGGGGCTCTATTGCTCCATTCAGCAATACATTGCCGCATGTTAATTGTGTCAGCGTCGAACGAAACCCACAATTTTGCCTCCAGGCCATTTGCAACCGATCCCCATACCCACTGACCCGTTTTCCCGTGTAGATGTGGACCTTCTTGGGCCCTTTCCAGTTTCCGCCTCAGGGAACAAATGGATCGCCGTCGCCACCGATTACGCTACTCGGTACGCTATTACCCAAGCCATCCCGACCAGCTGCACCACAGACATCGCTGACTTCCTCCTGGAAAACGTGATTCTACATCATGGTGCCCCTCGTGAACTACTAACTGACCGTGGCCGCTGCTTTCGCAAGTGATTGAAGAAATTCTCCGTTCGTGCTCCGTCCGTCACAAATTCACCAATCACCCCCAGACCAACGGCCTCACGGAACGCCTAAACCGTACCCTCCCAGACATGCTGTCCATGTACGTGTCTGACGACCACCGGGATTGGGACGTTCATCTACCCTTTGTGATATTCGCTTACAATTCATCAGTCCACTCTGCCGCTGGATACTCCTCATTTTATGTTATTTGGCCGACAGCCGTTACTGCCCTTCGACACCTCACTACCCGCGGCAGACGCCAGCAGTACTTACGCCAGTTATGCCGTAGCCCGCGCTCAAGATGCCCACCGGATAGCTCATGCCAGGCTCTCTGCATCCCAAGACTCGTAAAAGTTCCGGTACGACAGTCGCCATCGTGATGTCCACTACACTCCTGGGTCACTCGTCTTGCTGTGGCTTCCGTGCCGTCGCGTGGGCTTGTGAGAAAAACTTTTGCCTCTTTACACAGGCCCTTACCGAGTTTTGCGCCCCGTGACAGACGTCACATACGAAGTTGAACCTGTGCCTCCGAAATCCTCGTCCAGAGCGCCATCCTCTGAAATAGTGCATGTGTCCCGCCTAAAGCCCTATTATGCACGTTCTGTTTCACAAACGTAGAACGCACCGGGACTGTGCTTTTCCCGAGGGGGGGTAGTGTTACTGAGCGGTATTCGCTGGTCCTGCTGACGAAAAAGAAGTGCGACAGACTCCCAGAAGAAGAAGACGCATACGAGTGCTGTGCTGTGATAATCCTCAGTGGTGTGGACAACTGCCGTACTGTGAATATTTGCCGTAACAATATGTAGCTTGAGAAGTTCTCGCTTTTCTACTGGATTCCGGAATAAGAAAATATAATTGAAGCTCGCTTTCAAGGTTTATGAGAACATTCCTGCGTTGTAAGCAGTACATACAAATCCGTTTAAAAACATGAATGTCTGAACCGCTGTAAAGTGGTCCAAGTGCATAATGAATTCAGTCAGTTTAATAATCATGAGTGAATGAGATTAGAATCTGGAAGTGTTTGGTTTAAATTACTTGCACTTACATATTCAAAATGAATATTCTTCATAATTGGTGCAATTGTTTCCTTCATTTATTTCTTTTAATTAGAGCTCTGGTTACAATCTAAATTCTAGTTCAAAGACGAAAAATGTGCTTGATAAGTTTAAGTTCCTTCTTTTTAAATAGCTACAGTAGAGTATATAAAATTTATTACTCACCAACCGAGAGTGCCTCGGACATTGGTGACGACCTCTAACCAAGATATGTGTAAAGGAAGAGTGGTGACTAAATTTTTGTTTTGCCAGGTTAATTCAAGAAGTGAATGAGTAATCAAATACACTACAATAAATTTTGTGCTAACTATAAACGTCTTCATATATCAAAAATAAAGGTGAAATAAGCAAAATCCCATAAACCATTTTTTGTGTGAAAAAGCCAAATACACCAGACACAGCACCAGAAACAAGCAGAAACTCATTTTAACGATATAAACCGATTCGTTACTTCGCGAAATGGTGGTTTGAGGAAGCTGGAACCCAGCTAATGTTTCTAGTTTTTGATAACTGTTGTTCCAGTTGCATGTTAGCAATATTCAATTGCTGCAATTGTACACATAGCTTTCCTCTCCATGTGATGAAGGGCAAGCACTTTCACGTAATATTACCATTCGTGGCTTTAAAGAAAGAAATAATTATCTGGTATTCTTCAAGGGGCGAAGTTGAGATTACTAATGTTGATGTAGTGCAAGGCAACGATCAACATGCAACAACCAGTCTAAAATGTTATGCGTGTACGAAATTCCCTGGGATAATACAAGGAATCGAAAATCAACCGTGAATATCAAAGTTTCAAAGTGCTTTTTATTATAATGTTTGTTTTCCGCTTTGAATCTTTTATAAAAGAAGGTTTGGTTGTGAAGTAGTTTTTAGCCCACTCTACAGTATTATTCCTGTTTGTTGGGACTGCGTCATATATTTTCTCTTTTTATAACCTTGCACTAAAATTTACCATTCTAACAACCGCCTTCGGAACTACTTTTGACTGTAATCTTCGTTACTTACCAAGAGGAGGAATCGTCACTGCCGTCGACGACTCGGGTCCCTCCAAGACTTTTCCGTTACTTCCAATGCCTCGTGCACTGGCGTAAACGATGTACTGGCGACCTGGTTTCAGTGAAAGGGTGGTGTTTACTTCGGTGTTTGTGTTTAGCTGATTGCGTTCGAGCCACGGAAGTTTAATATCTTCTTCGACTGTCTCCTCGGATCCAACCATTTTCCAGCGTAGGTGAAAACCAGAGGGCTGGGAGCTCCACATTTCAGGACCTCGAAGCCTAATGACGAGTTGACCGGGAGAATAATGCTGTGTATTCTCGGAGATCAGTGGCAGTATCTCTGGCACGGCGTCTGGAGCTGCCAAAAATTTCGGGTCCATAAAACAATGAATTCAACTGGAGGCCACACATCACTCTCTTAACCCCTTTCCTAAATGTGTTAATAGCGCTTAAAGAATTTGTGCTTTTCAATTAGCACGGGATTGTGCAAAAAATACTTTCTGTGCCTCCAGCGGGACCCTCCAGATAATATTACATGAACAGTTGTGAGGTATCGTGGATGGCATCCCCCTCTCTGTTCCTATCTACACACATTACGTATGAGTGATCCATATCGGTCGGAATTATTATTCACCAACAATATATCCAAATGAGTTTTTAATTGGTTGGCAGATAGCGTGAATTTTATGGCAAGGTAAATAGAAAAGGATATTAAGGCGTTTGAATTTTAGCTCTAACCTAGGGTTATTTGTTATAAATGTTAATGGCGATCAGCAATAAGGATTCGTATATAGATGGCAGGGAAATGCCCAAGCGCCAAAGAGCCTCGCCGAGGTGATGCAATTCCTAGGGCGCTCGACTAGTGTCGCTCGACTGCTGTAAGGATGCGGGATCGAATCCCACCCGCGGCCGCCACTTTTCGATGGAGGCGAAACGCAATGCGGCAGTGTGCTCTACATTATAAGTGCATGTTAAAGAACCATAGATGGTCCAAAATTTCCACAGTCCTGACCATTAGCGTCTCTCACAACCAGACTTACTATGGGACAAAAACGCCCCCATCCAAATGCGCGCTGTTTCGCGAGATATTCTGCACAGTTCACGCCCGCGGTAGCATTTACGGTGATTTAAGTAACGGTTTTGATATAACATACTGAGACCACTCAATGATGCTCGCTGGAGAGTATATTTCACTGATTTCATGCCTGACGTCAAACCACTGTTCTACATGACGAGACTATGGAAGAGTCACTCAGCACTCAACTGTGTCACCACCAACGCCAAATATCAGGAAAACTGCTTACTTAAAATCTCCTTCTTTAAAGCTTTTTTCCCAAGCTGCCCTTGAAATAGTTCCGGCTCAAATCAAGCAGCTTCGTTTCCCTATTTGTGATAGACCACTCTGTCGCAACCGGTGTAACTCATCATATTCGATTGTTGAATGTTGACATCTCCCACATCGGTTTTCCTAAATTCTGCTGTGTTTCGAATATGCGATTAATTTAGACCACATAAATTTAGCGCAAGCCCCCGAAGAACGGCCAAGGTCTACGTCATTTAAAATAGCTAACATAATCTTCCGGTGTTGCACCTAGAGGAGGTGAAATCTCAGCCCTGTATAAAAAAAATTAATCTCTTAACAGAGGTGACAAATAGGTTTCTATGGTGCACCAATTTTACCCACGTTGGCACCGAGAAGAAGAGGAAATGGCACCAACACCGAGTAACGTTTTTGGCAACTGTGACAAACTTAGAAGTTGGAACTGTGAAAAAAAAACAGACAGGCATTGAAAGGCCTGTATCTAACTAGAGCTGTTTCCTAAGCCAAGGTTGTTGATACCGGCTCATAATTCTTACTCATAAAAGCGGATGTCACTGTTCACCTGGGCATAGCATACATTAAGAGCTGAAAAACGCCTAAAGCAGAGCCTCCGGAATAAAAGTGTTTCAATCTACGTCAGCTCAGGGGATGCTCTTCCAACTTCCTAGAACGCTATTTATTCGTTCACGAAACTGCCATGATGGCAAAAGTGGTCATTATTTTTGTAGTGCTAAAGATATATCTCCAAACTATACTTACCTAATGCAGGAGTTCGCACTTTGAACTGGGAAGACTTCCCTACTTTTCCCAGCTGCACTAGATACAAGTAGCGTGAGTGGTCGGAGCCGGACATATGGCTTCGTAGCTGGTCCCCGCTCATATCTGCAGGTTGCCGCTTATAAAAGGGCCATAGTGATATCTCATAATCGGTGTAGCCGACCATGCACTCAGGTGTGTACCGATTCTGTTCTGGAGAGAGAGTAGCCTCGAAGTTGTGCTTTGCAGACCGCCCAATCATGTAGTAGCCCGCCAGGTGGTAAATACTTGGCGAGCTACCATCTCGCCACTCCCACGAAATGGTAAGTGACCCGTTGGGATGTGTCTCGCTACTCAACTTCAATGTCTTCCCCAGAAAGTCTTTTGCTGTGGAAGAAGGAACCAAAGCACTTTCAAGACACTTGCGTTTCTCTAGAACACAGCCGATCCCAAAATAAAAATTTAGAAGTCAGTGTAGAAACTGCACATTGTAGAAGGCGAAAGCATTAGCGCTGCTGCCACATTTTTGTAATATTTACCACTGTAATCTTTCATATGTTTATTTTGACGTTTTAAAATATTTCGCTTTATTTTTAGGTGTTCTTTTTCTTTTTCTACTTTTCATCCTTTTCAGCTACCATAATTAAACTTCCACAGCCCACATTCATTATTACTGATATTATAAATATTTTTATTATTACTAATATTTACTATCATTACTATTTACCATTGTTAATTTTTTACATAGCATGTTAATACACAATAGTAAATGATTACCAGTAAAGGGTAGGCGCCATATCTGTCAACACTTTCACTGTGAACATCTGGAGCCGCACCGTAGGGGAAAATCATGCTATTGCAGAGCGCCAACCCTTAATGCTACTTGCACCCACTTTTTGCGTCGACGGTTTTACCCCAGTAATATTGCCTATAGGTGATTCACATTTATAGAAGTCCAAGGGCACCTTATAAACGTCGAATTACAGAGTCTACTTCACTTGCCCTGATAATCCATTCTCACGGCTGAAATGAGAGTATAAAAACATATTGTGGATTTCGGGTATAATTAAGTTCCACACTTGAGGGCATGACGCGACAATGGCAATGTTAATGGCTCTTGTCGGCAGCTCTTTTTGCAGTTTCTCGTTGGCATGTACACCCCCTACCGACGGCCACTCTGGCCGCTCTCCAAAACTTAACTAGACAACTAAGTATGTTGGTTAACCCATCCTGCTGTTTCACGCTTGGTGCATGCTTCCGAAAGATGGGGCTGGGAAAGGTAGGTCAACGCCGCTTGTGGCGGGGGCTAGCCTTACACTGAATTTTTATCTTGCAGGCCGTCATTGCACCCTTCACCGCTTCGGTGGTGGACGACGGCTGTTGCTGCGGAGTGCGTCTTTATTTCCCTCTTCCTTTTCTTTCTTCTCTTTCTCTCTTCTGTCTGCGCGAGGCAGCGGAGGTGGCTCAGCTACAGAACCAGCAGCAAGACCGTGCATTTTCTCTTTCTTCTTCCTACAGTTCTTCCCGACGGCACTGTGCATAGTCCACGCCGTTCACCCCCGTCTAAGATAGTGGAATTGCTCCGCATGAAGCTCTACTTCACTCATTTACGCCGGAGCGTGCATTCTGAGATTGTTTCTTTTTTCGGATTATTCTGCCTGCCATTTATTTTCGGTGATTTGTTTCCTTCGCTAACCCGTACCAGCAAGCGTGACTTCCCCAGTGATTATTTTCGTTTTTTTTTTATTTTTCAGAGGAGGGGAATAATGCCACCAGGTGTCATTAGGTGCTACCCGAAGACTACAATATGTTATAAAAGGAAGCGAACACACACGCTATTCTACCCGCAGCAGTGCTAAACATTGGCTTCCCTCTTCTGCACCGCATGAATTTAAATTAAAAATAATAAAAGACCTAGTGCAGATCCTTGATGTGCATTAAAAACAGATCTGTTGCTATTTAGTTATTGCTTCATGCCGACAACAAAAACTTGCTGATAGCGTTTGTAATAAAATCAACTACCCGATAACGTTTGTTTTTCGTCTTTTTTTTTAATTGTTAGGTACACGCCTTGTGCATATGTTCCGCTGTTTGTAAAGCGGGACTTTTATCTTTGTTTTGGCGCTGCTTAGATTTACTTTACCTATAGCTCAGAAAATAGGAACATTTTTTCAGATTAAAAATCTTTCTTTAACCATTTTATCATAACTCTTTTACGGTTTCTTGGATTGCCAGCGCTTCAGTAAAATTACACTCTTATAATTAATCGCTTTTATTGATTTCGTACGCGATACGATCAAAAGTTTTATTAGTGAAGATTTTCGCCTTTCGGTACTCAAATACAGTATCTGTGATCAAATAATTTAAGCAGAGTGCTAATACGGGCTGGTTGGTACATGCTCAAGGATTCAGTAAAACAGCGCTATAGGTAAGACGGAACACGTGAAGGACAAACATGATGTCTGTTCTTCCCATTTTGATGAATCTAGTAAAGCAGCGCCAGGCAAGACGGAACAAGCGAAGGAAAAACACATGCTGCCTCTTCTTCACGTATCCGGTCTTGCGTAGTACTGTTTTACTCGAGTCTTCAAAAAACTTAAAATCGCGAGGGTGTACATAAATCAAAGCAATCTAACAGATGAGAAATATTTTACTTGAATACGACATTCTTAGGCGGTAGTTATAATAATATTTGTATCCTTTTGCAGCAAACCAAAAATGAATAACTGTTTGTCCAATTATTTTTTATGTGATGTGTGGAAAGAGTGAAGCCGGGTTACCAAAACCAAGTTCTTCATTATTTAGCGGCCATTGGTATATTTATAATAGCTCCCACGTCGTCGGATACTTCATTCCAGTGCTTGTCTTAATCACGCACGTATTTGCCTAAGCCGGCAAACTAGTAGCAATTTATTTTCTTAATTAGCTTACGACACAGCGCTCCACCTCTTGCACGATAAATGAGATATATATCGATCAGCATTCAGTTAGATAAGACTTTCCTCCTGTGTCAATGCTGGAAGCACGCTGTGACGACAATTGTTGCAGGATAGTGCCTATGTTCATGGCCTCTTTCCATCACGCTCTCAGGCAGAATCTCTGTCGAATAAAAACTCGTTCGCCATGGAGTGTAGACTTGCTTTACCTGTCAAGGTTTGGCAGGTAATGCTCACTCTTAGAGAATGCTAAAGCAATGTGCGCCTTCGCTTTGTATTTGAGCCTTCACCAATCAAATTTGATCGTCTCTTGATAATGCGGAGCTTTACAAGTCACATGTATCATGTGTTAACTGCAGGTAAAAATACGGCTGCTCGGCAGTTCCCTAAACAACCTCTTAACCTCCACCCCCTCCCATCACGCCATGCATTTGGGTACAATGTGTTTTGCAAGACATTTCACACACAGAAGTTACTCTCACGTTTAGCTAATTCTTTAAGTTATTTAGCAAAGACATGCTAATGACATGTATCGTAATTAACCAGCTCTTACTAATTATGCCCAGTGCAATGGCCTGAAGGTTTCGACTCGGTTATGTTTCATAATTTTTCTAAGTTACAGACTAAGCCTACCATGTTTCTCTATGGCTCGCCTGATTTAAGCGCGACTGTTGAACTCAAACAGTTATATCCCGAACTCAGAATGAAGCAGAGACTAAAAAAAATTCTCCGGGCTAAATGTCTGCAATAAATTATGGTGGGACCAGAAGTAAACTGTTAATTTTATGCAGAGACATATGATAGCATTTTGGTTTTCATTTTTACTGTCTTAATACAAAAAAGTAAGTAGCAGCTAGTATTCAAGCACCACTGTTACAAAAAAAATGTTATCACATGAAAGATAAACATTACTTTTACATACGTGTTTAGATTTATTCTGTATTTCACGCCGAATACAAAAACTAGTGCTAAAAAGGAACCTAGAAAAAATCGCAGCGAAGTTTTTCTTACCGCAAACATGAAGGTCTTCATCCTGGGATGAGAGAATCCAATAGTGTCGGTTGTAATCTGCAAACAGATAAGTTATTGCATATGCCGCTGCATTAATATCCAATTGCATATAGAAGCCAAATCATCACTATGGCCGATATAGCGTATAACAGCAGTAAGGGCTACCTAAAATCAACTTCAATTCTTGAGTTGTTTGTCTTTTCTCAGTGGTTTAATTCGTCTAAAACGCACTTCGCATCTCCCTAAGGTGTTTTGAAGAATTAATAAAGCATTACCTGTAATGAGGCTCCAAATTTACCAAACCCAATATGTACAACACGCGTATAAAAATATTACCTTCACAAACATGATTTCACTATCGCCTAGCAGCTAGTAATCATATGTATAAATACCAGCGTAGCAAAGCAAATGACACGACTAGGACACGAGAAGACACAAGTGTTGAAACTTCGGCGGATATTTACTGGGTGAAATGCTGCTTATATACTGAGGACATTACACATTGAAAAGTGTTTTCCTTATTTTTTCTTTCTGTCAGGAACTTAGAAAATCAGAAATGTTCAAAGTAACACTTTAGTAATGCCTTCGCTCTGACGAGGCAGCCTACAAAATTCACAAACGGAGAGATCACTCGAATCAAGGGAATTGTGAGCGTCCATCGTAATTTAATGTGAAGCAGTATAAACTACCTCTTATAACATTTCTAAACATCAACTAGTATATTAGCAAAGAGCATTTACACTCCAATATATATATATAATAAAACAACGATGTACATGTAATTAACGGATTATAATTAGCCAACTTTAACTTCATATAAACATCATTACGGCAATTAAGCTTTGTGGGGTCCTACAGCTCCTTTTATTGTTTCAAATCGCGCGCGTATTTTCCTGTTTGTATTGGTGTTTGCGCGGGCAGCGCGAGTGCGCATGAGGCAGCTGGCAATCGTGGGGGCGGAATTTTTCGGCGGGGAAAGGAAACTAGATAAGCGCGTGGAATGCAATGCTCGTGGCTTTCTTGCCTGGCTGGAGGCCAGCGTGGAGCGGCCAGCTAGTACCAACGGCCAACGGAATGTGCACGGACCATGGTACGAAGTTCTGCGAGAAGACAGAAGCAGTGCCTGCAATAATGGCTTAGGAGTATTTGCGTGAGTTGTTGCCACGCGAGGAGCAATGTTTCTTGTGCTGCCGTTAGCGCTTTGACCCTATCGCTCGCCCTATTCGCCGGCAGTGTTTTGTCTCGCCGCGGTAAAGCCGTGACCTTAATACTGCTTTTTCCTTGGTGTTCTACTGTCGCACGCCTTGACTGCATATATCCTGCGCAGTGACCCGCGATGTTGTTTCTTTGTATTGAATCCTTTTTCATTTACCCGAAAAAAAGCTAGAAAAGACTGAACTTATCACTCGTCGCGCGAGACCAAGGCTCGTGGACACTTTTCTGAAGCAGAGGCCTTCAACTTTAATGCTTTCCGAGAAGGACCCTTCAGAAGGAACTACCAATCACCGCCGTTTTAATGCTTGAAATAGAACTCTGTGCATTTTAAATAAAGATATTGTGTTTCAAACTCTCGGTCACTTGGCGTAATTAGTTCGGTCACATTGCATTCTTGCACCAGCGCTAAAAGGGTTTGCCATTTATCACAAACCTTTTTTCTAGCGCGAAATGGCCTCCGTATATTGATTGTTCTTGAAAACTAAACAGGCAACTACGAAAGAGATCATTTCCTTTCGCTGTTAGCACTCGCTCTAAATCAAATCTGGCCCCTGCATTGTCGTTGTCGGAACTGTTGGTTAAAAATCTCAGAATGTTTCTCACAAAAACGCTTAGCATTCGATTTTGCAGAAGCTGCCCAATTCGGATAGCTCCTGTAAAACGGGAGGATAGAATAAAAAATGGTTGTGGTTTAGCTCTGGTTAAGCCTAGCTGAATTGCGAAAGCAACGGCTGAAGCTTCCTTTGTCTGCTTCATTATTACTTTATCAGGCCCTGTGAGTGTAAGGTGCTACATTATTGGGGACATTTAAGCTCTTCCTTTAAGGGTATGACGAGATAGCGTAAGCTACCAGCCCGCATATAAAGTCATGCTTCAACCAAGCCGTATGAACTTGCCTGCGTGTCGAAGGGGTAACGAGAATGCAAGAAGTTCTGGCAGTCTGATTCTGATATCACCCTCCCATATGAAAGGAGTGGCCAGAGTTGACAGCTCCTGTCCGTGACATAGAGGTAACGTGAATTCAAATGCCATGGCAGGCTGATGTTTTATGAGGAGACCGTATACCTACGCCTCTTCATGGCACGGCTGCCTCTTCCGGGCGCAGCTGCGGACACCAATGTCTCGCTTATGCTGTCGTAGCATTGCGTTCGCAATAATACATCAGTGTGGGCTGGTCGATGAGGCATAAATGCAGAGGAGCAGCGCAAGAAACAAGAACAGAAAAACACACTAGTCCAATGAGATCTTGTGTCCTCGCTTTTTGTGCTGCTCCTCTGCGGCAGAGTAGTTTCTTGTCGCTTCAAAACGGTATTGTGCGACAACGTAACGACTGCACTGAAATTGTTTTTAATGACGTTTTTGTTTTCTAATGCAATTGAGAATGCAAAAAAAATATTGAAAACACACTGACGGTACATTGTAAATATCTTGCGTAGTATTGATCCTTGTGTGAAGTAAAATGTAATGTCAGTGAAGGGAATGACGTAAATAGCTAGAAAATAATTGCTTTGATGACGTCTCGAAATGTAGCCTAAAACACAGCACACTGCCTCAGGAATATATCAGCTGTAACATGTGTGCTGTTCAAAAAAAAAAACAAAAAAACATTCTGAAGGTGATGTAGTAGATTTCTCCCATGTTCATACACACACACATTCAAAACCAATTGCCAGTTGCATAAAGACAATTGAACTTCAGAATGAGCTTCGGAGCGGCGATGTTCTTGCGCTTTCTCCCTAATATTCAATTTTCGGTGCCTACTAAGCTGTCATCCTGGAGTTCCCAATTCTGAAGAGTACAGTAATGGCAGTCGAGCGCAGAATACAAGTATCCTGTATTAGCTATGGCAACCTTTGAGCACTTATGAATGGCGGTGCAGTTTGGTTTAAGCGCGACTGTATACCCATGCTCTCTGTTCTTGCACATAATATGGCTACATATCATGTAAGCATGTATATTATAAAACTGACAGAAATTAGTGATCGGTTTGGTTTGTAGGGTTTAACGCCCTAAAGCGAGTCAGTCTGTGAGTGGCACCATATTCGAGGACTCTGGACATTCTGACCATCTGGGGTTTCTTTAATGTGTACTGACACTGCACAGTACGTGGGCGTCTTGATTTTCTCCTCCAACGAAAAGCGGCTGTTTCGGCCGGCATTCCATACCGCGTCCATGAGGTCAGTAGTCGAGTGTCTTAACCACTCAGAAACCGCGGCGGTTTGCCAAATTCAGAGATTGGACGGATGAGGTTATACCAAAAGTGTATGCAGGGAAAGAGGACACGATAAGGGAACCTAGCTCGGGCGACATTAGAGCTATTCTATTATAAACCCAAAGTACCCTCCCCGCCCTTCATTGTTTTCGTAGTTTCGTACCTTCGAGTAGTTTAGTTGATATCTTTTCTACGACAAAAAAGGTGGGCTTTTCTGAGTACGAATGGCAAACAATAATATTGAAAACATTACTTTGTCTAGTGTGGTGCGGCAGTTTCACCGTGCATACAAAAGGAAAGCAGCTGTGCGAGATGGCGTTCCAGAACATTTCCCAAAATTCCAGTTGCAGAACCATACACGAGGAAAACAATTTTTGCTTACTTTTGCGGGTTCTGCAGTCTCTATATCCATCGCAAACCTTAGTAAGTGGGATATACTTCTTGCCATCTTGGCATAAAAACTGGTTTGGTATTACATTCGCTGAAAAATTGCAGCGGTGTGAGGTGAGAGCTGAAAAAGGAGAAAAAAAAAACAAATTTACTGAGTTCCAAGCTCACGTCCAGCATGGGTTGAAGTACAGGTCTTAGCTTACTGACCACGTGTATTTCCACAAAATGACAGTCACTGCTTGTATTCAAAGATAATAAATGTTTCGGTGGCAAAATCGGCGCAAATGTTTGCAAGATTACCGGCATTGAATCTGACTTTCGTTCTATTTGGCACATAGATTTCACCAGAGCCCCCAACGCCGTAAAAAAGGTATTGTTTCCCTTAAAAAAACAAAAAAACAGCGATTTGCTTGCAGTTTGTAATACAAGTTTTCAAGCGCAATTCTGAAATACTAAAAACAAGAAACCAATTACATACAGAACAACCAGGCATCCCATATATGTGCATTGGTATATAAACCAAGTTCTATGTAGCGATGGCGGTTTTGCGATTGCCCCAACGGAATATTTAGCAACACATAGTGCCAATATTTTTCGATTTGGTACTTAAGCTTTCCAGAAATTCTAAATTGCTTTATGGTGTTTGCAACCGTATCATCTGCACATTTTTGTCAGCGTCAGATTAGGCATACAAAGAAATATTAGCATAACACAAAGTTGTAAAAGTATTATTGCAGAAAATGTACAACTTTTGTAAAACGGGGCATAAACTTCAATATTGCACAGAAATTTTCTGTGTTCAAATAAGTGATGATAACCTGATGACCAGGATTTCAAAGTTGTACTCTGTCTTCCACAACTGTGCGCTACTTTTGCTGAAACAGTCTAGATTACACTGAACAAAGCTATTGGTGTGGTGATTAAGATATAAATGAAATGCTCGGAACCTATATAATTTTAAACAGAACGGCCTGTGGATCCGCAAAAGTTCTTTAACTTTCTTTACGTTATCTTGCATTCAAAGAGGCAGGCATACATGCGACTATATAATTCAAGTCAGAAAGCAGGATAATGTTTAAGGTGTGAGGAAATGCTCCTTAATGAATTCTTGTTGATGGTGCATTGTATGTAGAATTAAAGCCATCCCAGCTCATAAAGGGTAAGGTATATCATAACGTAATGAACAAAAGCCTTACCTGTAGCCGCATGCAAAAATGAAATAAGAAGAACAATCTTCATACTCCCAAACTTCTAATTGTTACTTTAAATTCATGCACTACTGCTCGTATGCTTCGTCCGACCTCGGCTAAAGGCAGTACGTGAGACCGACGATAGCCGCTGCAGAAATATAGCGTCGACTGGCGACCTCCTCTACGTCCCTATGATAAGATCCTAACTTATCGAGTTTCCGAAGCGGAAGCGGTTTCGAGGCTCTAGATTTCTTTCTTTTTATAATTCTCTGCCCTACGAGCATCTTCTAATCACGACTAGGGCAACGCTGTCTTTGCAGGCCTTTCTATTGCTTGTAGCCGTATAAAAACGAAAAGCATCGTGAATGTTACTCAGCAGAGGACTACAGAAATGCTACAGACATATTTATTCGTGCTAAGTTGTACTTAGGGATCAGACTGAATAATAGTAAGTATGCCTTGATCATGTTCTTAAATTTTTAACTTTCCCCTTTGCACTTACGTAAAGAAATACCAGTAGAGTAGCTTTAAAGAAGTGCATAAAATCTAATTTAGGTTTTGCTGAAAATCTGGAGATCTTATTTCAGCTCATGCAAAATTGCATTTTGCAGAGTAAAATGTATTAGCTGTACATTTTGTACTGCCAATTATATCCTAGCCAACGCCCAATGCACAAGCTAGGCTTCGAGATCTATCATTGGGATACCCACAGGCAAGATCCGGTGGAGCGTGTTGCCTCTAAAGTGTCACACGAGTTGGTTTGCTCCCGCAACAGCAAAAAAGTACCCGAAAAGCCCTCCAGCAGCCTAAACCGGGTGGGGCCCTGTTAGCAAGGGCGACGCACTTATGAATCGAGCGACGGCAAACTTGACAGCCGCTAAAGAACATGGCAGACAGAACGGTCCAACAGCATAGTTTCGGTTTCCTATGGTTGTCTTTGCGCCTACCCAAAGGAACAGCAGTTATCTGGACGCCTTTATCAGAGGGCATATATGGTGCGCTACCTTTTACGTCGTCACGGAGTGCGGTACCTCTACACATTTTATCTTCTTAAGAAACGATGCTGCAGAAGCACAAATATTACGTCCATAACAGCGTATCAACAGCGTACTAAAAATAACCATGTCTGTCTTGGTATTTTCTATTACGTGCTGCATCCGTATTGTCATTCTTTGGCATAGGCGAGAAATAGAATACACTCAATCCTACTGAGGTTTGATAACGAATCCGAGCGGCGATTACTCGATTATCAACAATACATACGTTATATAGATAAAGGTATTCATTTGATTCTTTTGTGCCAATCTGTAAGTCACATTCAACTATTCGGTGGTATTGGTTATACTAGTGAAGTCATATATTCAGATCCGTCAATCCTCTCAGTAATGCGATTATTGGAAAGGGAACACGTCCGAACGCAATTGAATAGAAACTTTTGCTGTGTGGGTGAAGTTCAGTTTGAATGAAGAAGTAGATTTACCCAAAACTAGAACGTTGACAAAGTAGGCAAGTAAACAATTATTGGCTAGTGAATCATTTTATTGAAACTGTAGTTCGTGCTGGAATCTATTACACATATTTTAACTACAGTTTTTGAAACGCGTGACATGACGCATAAAGGTTTATTCATTTGTTATATGCCCTTAGTCTTCGTATATGTCATCGTGAAGCGCAGCAAGCTCTCTGTGTTAGATGGTTCCCAACCGAGCATATATTCCTCTACGGCTACTCACCGTGAACAGTATCGGGGCATTGATTTCTCAATACATGGACGTCCTTCACTCTCCGAACACCCTCCTTTCAATCAAACTTTCGTGGGCCCTGGCGGAGGTGCAGTGCATAGTTATATTTCATTACGCTGTGCAGAAAACAAACAAAAAAAGATCAATAAAAGGTTAGGTTAGCTTTTCATAAATAGCAACTCTTGAAAATATAAAGTTTGTTTCATAAACTACAGCCTACACATTTTGTGACGAAGCCAGTTTCCTCAGAAAGCGGTGTTCATTTCTGCCCTGGGCAAGAAGGGCCGTCAATTGGTACGTTTTAGACAAATAGGAGTTCGTATAGGCATTGACTGCTTAAAACTTTTATCCCTCTGCTGCGCGATATTTTTGCTAAATATGTTTTCTTTTAGAATATGTCTATTATAAACTCACGGATAGATATTATTTTGGGTATGTTTTACCACTGATGATATTTGCGAAATCATTATATTGTCACATAGCAACTGGGGTAGTTGTACCTGTGTTTCGAATATAATAGCAGTTTTGGGACAGACTACATGAAGGACATAGAATACACCGGGATGCTTTCACAGTGAACTCGCTTCTCGGACGTCGTTTTATCTTTCTCGTAATGTAATAACAGCGACAAAAATTATATCTCTGTAAACGCACCGTAGACGCAGATAACGTGATATCAGAGGGGAGGTTAACGCGCTTTACAGGCGATGGTTGCTTTCTCTGCTGACTTTGAAGAGAGTAAAACTCGTATTATTTTTGCTTGCTTTATTTTTGCTTTTTAAATTTTAGTGTTATTCTTAAAGCGCTTTCATTCGACGATCTGCTCGTCGAGTACAGTCCTGTTAATGTCGAACGTCTGCTGCATCCTGATCATTTCTGTGGCTTCTGTTCCCGCTTCATGAAGATGTTCATGTCAAAATCGGTTTGTAAAATATATTGCGATAAATTTTTATAACAGTGCGCTCGGGCGTAGTTGAAATATTGAGGGCCACACAAAGTGTTCCTTTTTATAGCTTCGAGCCGTTCGCAAATTCGTTCATTTTCAATCATTCAAGAATTCATCTTTTTTTCATCCAACATCCGAGAATGGAACAAACAAGATTCTTTCATCACCCACGCGCCAACTTTACCAACATTCGCTACAAGGGGTGAAGCCACTATTTCTGCAGAGTAATGCCCTCAATGGTATCCCCAAGGAACTATGAATATGTACTTACATTCCTTACTTTTTGTACTAAACGGTTCCTAAGCAGTCGCGTAGTTTTACTTTGTTCGCATAGGCTAGAGCATCAGTTCAGTTGTTTAGTACTGATAGAACTATGTTCATATGCTAATTTAATCTTCTTTTTCTCGTCTTGGCGCCTGCATGTTGTTCACTGCTAACACTGTTTGATTATTTCTCGTTGATAACATCTTCAAAAGGCGCTTGTACATTGTCAGCCATGAGAAATATTTATATTATCGGTTTTATTTAGGCATGTGTTATTGCCGTAATGTGAATTCTACTTGTTGTGTTCATTGTAAACGTTCTGTATGCCCACCTGCTTGGGCCCCGTAAGGGGCCTGTAGTATTTAAAAAAAAGGCATGAATTAAATAAAAGGCAGTCGGTAGCCAAATTCTCTAGCCTTCATTTGTACAAAACATCTGCAGTCTCAGTGGCAGGGGTTTTGCAAAGCAGTTCTTCATGTGAATGTTTTACTGAGAAACCGCGTAGTATGGCGTTTCGAATCAAAGAAGATAAATAGAGAGAAAGCAATCAATTTTATGGTCCCTAGAGGGAACAAGGACGTATAAAACCTTTTTGGGCATGTTTTTTATTACTTCCGCATTCTTATTGTACACTACGGTAACTATCCGAAACAGAAATTTCCCGCCGCACTTCCTTAAACAGAATCTAATGCCATCGGATCCTGGCGAAATTGGGGAGCCGTTTTAAAACTGTTCTGGCGCCTCTCGAGCCCTGACTGTCCTTTCTCTCCCACCAACAAGAAAGGAAATAAAAAAGTATGCTGTTACGCTTAAGTCACTTTAAGTGTGGAGTGCGAAAGTGTCAGTGCGACCACGATATATTTGGAGCCTATAGCAGTTCTTTCAGCGCGAATACCAACTTTCGCCGGTGGAATATTTTGTTTGCCTACATATAATCATGCCCTGTGTGCATCTTTGTTCAACTCCTCACCCTACCCCACTTTTTTTACCTTCCTTGCCACTTGGTAGGACCTGCCTCTGCCATAGAAATGATTGCAAACGAGCTTCTACTTCAAGCGGCATTGGAGACAATTGCAGTGCTTAACGGATGGACGCACAAACTGCCAGCCCAGCAGGCATCTCAGCTGAACGATGAGCAAATGCGCGATAATATGGGTTTAGTGCGACTACCCGAAACCTTTTCGGACCTCACGTCTCTTTATGCTCCAGTTAAGGCTCCTCCACTGCTTCTCACTTGTGGCTTTCCGTGCAATGCACACGTAACCTTGTGTAGTCGTCACGCATCTGATCCCTCAAATAGTGGTCACGCAGCATTTGGATGTCAAGTCGCTCCAAAGCAAGCTGCGATAGTTATCACTTACTGGAGCGTGATATTGCAGAACGCCAAGCCTAGCGATGCCCCATTAAGTTATAGAAAAACTATGCAGAGTATCATTTCTGCAGCCAATGTTTTCAACAGTCTGCATTGCAATGAAAAGGTTACAGAAGGTACGTGACATTCATTCGGCATACAGTATAGGGTGTGAATAATATACAGCATGCTCATTTTTCTGCGGTAGAAAGAAGTTAGCCTCGTTTTTGATACCGTTTTGTGCAGTGGTGATTCTTTAGGTGACTTAGATCACGTGGGAACACAGTAGTCGGCACACTTTCAAATGTAGCGTTTCATCAGAGTGTGTGCATCAAAGCCAGGTGAACAGAGAGAAGAGGCTTAACGGCTCTGTTCATCTTTTTAGCACATCCATGTCCGCCTAAGCAACGAATAGTTACAAACTATGATTTTCCGATTAGCCCAATCCCAAGTACTCAGAAACGTGGGCACTGTCATGCCTCACTCCTGTCCCGCTGGCCGACCTGGAAGCTACTTCCAACTCGACCAAGACATGTCAGTTGTTGTCCTCATGTAACACGGCGACGAAGGCACATCCACTGATTTCCATGTGCACAAGAGAAATCATGCCGGCGTGTCATTCAACCTTCGTCCTACTAATGTTGTGTCATGCCACCTGCCGGCCCGGATCATGGTCGTAGCGTTTGGAGGCAAGTGGTCACTTAGTTTGTAACCCACTAACGTCAAACGTCAAGACGGATGCTGGGGATCTTGCTAAGTTGCAATGCATCATACGACGGTGCGAGCGTAACAATGTTTGTCCCCTTCAAACTGCCAAACAAAAGCTTGTGATTTTTTGAGGTTGGCGATGTTTCACAAAGTCGACGCCAACACCATCGGACACTTTTTCCTAGGGCTACTACTGATGTCGCGCTGAAAGCCGGCCAAAGACATGCTGATGATTGTTGAGTGATTTGAGGCCTTAAACTGTCCACAATGATGCTGACACAGCCAGCGCTAAAACCGATGAATTATTTTTGTCCACTTGGCAGTAGTAGCGCTCTCGCAACAGGAAGAAGATTCACTTGCCCTCTGAATTTTTTTTCTCCCTTACAGCATCCTGCTGTCTACTTCTCCTCTAAGCTTCTCCTTCATTTCCAGGCCACTGCGTTTGTGCCTGCTTTTTTCCACTAACCTCTGGTTGCCGCACTCTACTCTTTGTCGTTTCACATTTAGCAGTACCTCTCTTGAGATACCAGGAGTCAAGTTTCAGGCGGATAACGCCACACGTCTCTGCCGGATAATTTTAGTGCTAAAGCCGGATATTATTAAGATGGCTCTGCCTTTTTTCGGTTCCGGTACCCCTGGGCGAGCGCTTTTACCATAACAACTAAGTTTGTGTTAATATGGCAACAAGTAAGTTTATGCTTCCAATGCATCAAACCAAACGACAAAATAAAACGTTCACTACAGACGAGTTGAAAGAATTAAAGGAGACAGAAAGGAGCACACCGCTTAGTCGCAACATGGAGTTTAATCACAGGTTTGAGAAAATATGCACAATCCCAAGCATCAGCTCAGAGAGACCTTCAGCCTCCTGTGAAATTTTAGACCGGATACATTCAACGTGAATTTTCATTGGTGCATTGAAGGAATATACATTTCGTCCACAAACGCTTATCCGTCAATCGCTAACACTTAAAGGTGCCTAATTTGACATACAAATCCTCTACTCTCGGCAGTTTAGTCCCACCCAGTTCCCGAATATAAGGCTAGTTGTGGGACGTATTGAAGAAACCTTTTTGTGGCCTTTTCTTGCGGCTGTGCCCACAATGGAGCATTACTTTCTTTCAAACGTCACTTCTAAAAAAAAGATGCATCATAACATGCGCGTTAACACAACATTCCTTCGGGCCTTCTTACATCTACCCTCAGTGAAGGAGACCTTTGTGTACAAATCATACCTTGCAAGCACCCTGTGGTGAAATATTTCCAACACCAAATCCCGTTCTTTGTTAGTTCACACTGTGCTTTCGCTTCCTTGAAGTCAAAGGGTGAAATTTTGATACCTCTTTCTGGAGCTTAGTATTTGTCTTGAATGTAATATTTGTAAGCAATTGTGTTATTCACAAATGATATTGGGTAACGTAATTCATCACTAGGGGTCTGCTGTGTTCGTTTGTCTTCTCGTTCAAGTTGCCCCACATCGCACTTCTACCAGCGAATATCCTTCTCGGCAGCTCGTGTTAAAAAAGGATATAGATCCGCACTTTGCTGCATTCTTCCTAAAACTTGACAAAAAACGCTCTCCTTGGTTAAATGATGACAAGACTTCGATACAGGGGACTTTTTAGTTAAGTTCAGTTCATTCGTGCAGTTGTGTCTGACTCTTCGTGACCCTATGGACCATATCACGCCATGCTTTCCGTTCTCTCACTATCTTACTAACATCACATAAATTCATCTCCAGCGCCTCGAGGATGGCATCTAACCATTGCATTAGCTGCCTACCCCTTCTCCGGTGACCCTGAACCTTTCCCAACATCAAAGCTTTCTCCAGCGACTCCTTTCTTCTCATGAGATGACCAAAATAGCTGGGCTTTAACTTTAGAATTTGACCTTCGAATGAGCAGTCAGGGTTTGTGGTCGACAATATCGACTGATTTGATCTTCTGGCAGTCCAAGGAACTCTCAAGAGTCTCTGCCAGCACCACGATTCAAAAGTGTCAATTCTTCGGCGGTTAGCCTTCTTCACAGTCCAACTCTAGCATCCATTCTTCAGAACTGGAAAGACCATAGCATGCGTTATACGGATCTTGGTTGGCAGTGTATTTTCTCTGCTCTTTACTAGGCGGTCAAGGCTAGCCATGGCTCTCTTTCCCAGAAGCAGGCGTCTCCTAATTTCTTGGCTGCAGTCTCCTTCCGGGGTAATGTTGGAGCCCAAGAAGAGAAAATCTCTCACAGCTTCCACTTCTTGTTCTTTTTAGCCATGGTACAATTTCAGTATTTGTGGCTTTGGAGCGCACTGAACCATTTATGAAGTGCAAAATCCAAACATTACCTGGGTTTATTTATCAATACTAGCACCAGCCTGCTTGAGAGAACCTTTATCAAGACAAAACTGCTTTTACCAGTTGCCACATTGTCAAGTATCAATCACATATCGCAGCGACTGAAACTGCATAAAATTTGAAATTTTTCTACAGGACAAGTATAACGTTCCAAACTTGTAGACAATTTTGGTATAGAACTAATACCGGGCAGACCATATCCGGTATGAAGGCAAAGCCGAACAGTTTTAACCTAATATGAATCCAAAGCCTTTCAATACGTTCCGGTATGGATCTCATGTTAGACAGGCTGCGTCCGGTATGCAAGTTAGGGCGAACAGAGCATGTACCGTTTTAATCTCAAACCGGCTGGATCTGTCCCGTGTGGATCTCAGACGGTATGCCCTGGCCGTTATGCAGCCCTTACGCAAGAACGATTGTGCCGTGTTCTGGACTCCTACCAGACAACTGCGTCCTATGTGGAGCGCATACCGGTTTTAAGTTTCGCAACACAAATCGGGCGCCCCGATTAAGGTCGACCAAAATTATCATGGCACAGGAGGCAGTTACGTTGTTTAGCAAGAAATCACACAAATGTTCACAACAACATTTGTATATGTAGGAGGGTAGTCAACATGGCAAACATTTTCACCGTGTTTTTCTAGACTTTGGAAAACACCCTACGTCATTATTACACAAAACACGCAGACAGCCACCACCTGCTACTTCGGAACCTCCAGGATAAGAAATCATGGCATCAATAAAAGAGTAGTTACCGATATTCCCAAAACTACTTCATAATAATGAATCCGAGCCATATTCCTTACAAAACAAAGCGTATTTGCAGTTTGCTTCATAACTACACAGAGAATTCTATCACTACTGTTTCTATGCGGCCCCTGAACTCAACCTTCAGTCGCATCTCCTTTATTCTCTAATCTTCCAGCCTATCATTAAAGACGTTTCTTTAGCATCGTCCCTCATCTGCAAAGAAGTCTTCGTTGGTTTTTTAACTTGTTATTTTTTCTAATGTTTGTCTTCAGACATTTGCCAGCGAATGGGGGTAGTTAGGTACGAGGGCGGCTGGTAAATACTTAGCTTTGTGGTTTAGTAGGTGGGCGGGTGGGTACGTGAGTGCGTGAATAGGTGGGTGAGATTATCGCACGAAAAGGCAGAGAGGTGAGTCGGAAATTGGAAATTTCGGCTTGCCAATCTGCGCATGCGTTCTGAAAGAAGTTTATGTTCAATGTTTCCAGTGTTTTATGACGCCTTTTGATTAAATTAGCGCGACTCGTCCAATTCAAAATTCCCACTTTAGGCAGAAAAGGAGCCTCAGGTCTCAATTGGTGAACACACCAGCGGCGTCGAAAACAATGCTTTATTAACAAAACTGAAATAAAGAATTGAGGGTTGAAAAGGCTTTGTATCAGAAGCCTCTGATAAAACTCTGAGAAGTTATTTATTCACATGCACTGAATGATGACTTCACATGACAAAGTTTACTATTTCTACTTCATCAAATGACAGATACCGTGCTGGGACTAGATCATCGAAATGTTTTATATTCACAGCTCTTCGTAGCCAATAAGGTTAGTACCATGCAGAGAGAAGTGACTATTGGAAGCAGTTCAAGTTGTTGCATTTCTCAGTATTCGATAGATTGGTTTCTTACTCGGAAAATATATTGGCCGATTATTTCATTTCAGCTCAACTCGAAACTATGAAAAGTCCAAAAAAAATGATCGTTATTAAATTTTTGAAGCTTGCTTATGTTGTCTATAGGGTGACACGAATAGGCTCTAATGCTTCAGTTGTACGTTATTTTTTTAAGACCGACGGGCAGAGACCTCAAGCTAGTTATCCTAAAAGCAGCGAGAATATCCGCGATCAAGTTACTGGTGTCCTATAGTGTATCCCTTTATAGGATCAGAACAAAACCAAAGGTACGATTGTCTAACGACCAGCGACGGTTGTCCATGCAGAGCTCAAGAAGTACAGAGACTGGGCTACTTTGCGTCATTTGCAATGATTCCGGCTACAGCTATATTTTGGCAAGCATCAACACAAGAAATAATGTCACTCCCTTAATTTATGAATTAGGTGTTTGGATTTGTAACAAAGTAAAAGAGAAGAATGATAAGGGCACAGTCAGCGTATCGTAATTCTGAGCAAGGACAGCTCTGATTTTCAAAAATTATTAACAAAGAAAAAAATTATTTTGCTGGGAGAGAGTTTATCCTGCGTGTACCTGACGAGAATGGCTCGTGTTATCAGCCTGGAGTTAATTTTTTCAGAAATTTCGTTACTTTTTGAAAGCATGCATATCCTGTCTAAATGAATTCTCAAAAAAAGTTAAAGATCTGCCTCTTGATTCTATACATTTGTTTTTTCAATGCCAGGTTTTTTCAATAAATATCCCGTAAATGTTTCCCTACTAGTTAAGGGTGCGGAGCGATTTCGACCACCTGGGAATATTTAAAGTAACTGATATTACAGAGCGCTAGTACGCCTCTATTTCGCCTCCATTGAAACGCAACCGCCAGCGTTCGGGTTCGAACCCGAGTACGTGCGACAGGCGAGAACGGCAACCGCGGAAAAAGACGCCCCTCTCATCATCTGCGGCGACTTTTATGTCGACGTTAAGAAATCGCTGTGGTTGCCAGTCTTCATGCATGAATTTGTTCTGGTCGCAGTTGTTAATAACCAACTTCTAGCTATTAACAAAAGATCATTTTGCATTGATTATATATTAGCAGATGTCGATTTACCAGAATGAACCCCGCGCTTTATTTAGGTTATCATTTGCCTCTACTCGCTGTACTGCACCATAGGATATTGCGGCACGTACAATAATAAAACTGCTCAAAACCTCTTCTTTTTTATGACAACCGAACATGGACCACCACTCATGCAATCCTGCCGTGGAATAATCTAGTCGTAGCACGAATTCGACGGCCAATATTTTTATTTTTATAGCCCTTTGCAGGCCACGAGAAGAGACCACGAGAAGAGAGCAACGCTTATATTCGGTGGCACATCCTGACACAGGGAAAATGGGAACTTGCAAGATTTCATCCTGTGCTATCTCACAGAACTAAAGAAGAGGCAATTTCGAAAAGTAGTACTATTTCATAGAGTATTGTGAAAGCCCCTTTTGTTATGTATCCGGAGCTTCGGAATATTTGCAAATAAAAACATTTCCACGCGTCGTTTTTCAGCTCGTGGCCGTTGCTTGGAAGCCTTGAAGCCTCGCTTTCTCGGTTTCACGCTAAGTAGTCAAAAATGCGAGCTCAGTGTTGTACTATGCGAAGAGAATTTTGAGAATTTATAGCAGACTGAGAAAAGGTGCCCCTTTCATCTTTCTTAAGTAAAATAAGGAGTAGTTAGAGAAGAGACGATGGTTCATATGGTTTAACTCACATATATTTTCTTCTTCGATCTACCTAAGGCTTTATTGAATCTCAGGTCGCTTTACAGGTTCTGTTGTAAAACGTATGAAACGCGCGTATTCACATCAGTCGCACCAGTACAGAACAGTGGTCCATCGTAGATTCTAGGACAAAATCATTACAATGAAATGAATGGAATCCGCTTAGAGAAACTCAAAAGTAAAATGTTTCCGCGGTATATTGGATGCTTGTAAATATGACACTACAGGTAGATGAACAAAATTGTTAAGGATATTATCCCTGAACGTATTCTCTGATCAAGCATATGCCAAATCTCATCCGGCTAAGAGGAACCGTTTCTCCCTTTGTATATATAGCCCGTAGCACCACCTTAAACGACTCAAAAAGTTGACATACGCCCTGCAAGTATAGTCGAGCGAATGCCGTCGATCTGTGTACATGCGGTATTTCTAGCTCTGCTTCTTGACTGCACATGCTTTATCTCAAAAGTGAGTATTCTGTATAATTTCTCCATTACTAGAAAATCCGTACACGGGTTGCAGGATACTTTCGTGAAAACATACGTCTCAATTTACGCAGCTGCGCGTGAATACTGCAAACCGGGACAAGAGCTCCTAGTTGACGAGAACAGAACGTTTCGCCTCGAAGGCTACGTTCTTAGGCGATCATGTCATTTCCGTTATGTGGTATAGTCGGGTTTCCAGACACCGACTGTTATTACAGCTATTCGGTATACTTTTCTTTATAATTCCCAGTGGAAACTTTTCTCCCTGACAACCTTGCCGGAAAATGAGCTACATGGTTTGTTAATGCTTAAGCATTGTATGGCTGTCTAGGCGTGTTCCGCTTGGGCATGACTTTGTCAGACCTGTAAAAGAGGAACTAGATAGTATATCGGAAAAGAATGGTACCATAGGAGGGAGCGTAAAAGCAAGATATGCAAGTGACAAAATAGTTCATTTGGTTTACTTAGGTAATAGATTAGAGCCAATAACAATAACTGGTTTACAGAAAAAAGGCACAGTGACTGTCCCGCTTATTCTGTGTACTCCTTAACCACGCCCCGTAAAGGAAGGAAGGAGGATGAGAGGGAAAGCGGACAGAATAGAAGGGGTGCCGTAAATGAAGGCAACGGAGTAATTTCGACCACCTGGGGATCTTCACCATGCAATTACATCGCACACCACACGATGTAAGCGCACGGGAAGGATCCCCAGGTGGTCGAAATTACTAGCACTTACATCGCATAGCACAACAATAAAGAAAAAAAAACACATCGCACTGCAGACAGACGCTCTTCGTTTCGCCTGCGTCGAAACTTAATTAGAGCCAGTTAAGCGATTTACAGGAAAGGAAAGGCCCAGTATCTGTCACTCAGTGAAGAGGAACTAGCATATCAAAAAAGTGGGACCATAGGATAGAGCTTTAAGCAAAATGTGCAAAGGGCAAATGGTTGGTGAGGGGGGTAATAAGTATTTAATTAGATATAGTTACGTGAGTTGCAGGAAAGGAAAGGCTTAGTATCTATCAGTCGCGGAATCCCGCTTACACATCTCGCGAAAAACACAGCAACGCTTAGAGTTACGGATTTCAGGAGTGCATATTCTGCAGTGATCACAAAAATTTCTTTTATTGCGAAAGCAATACTACGCCAGGTTTAGAGCCTGCAGCGTAGCGTGTTCCGGTAGCTACGCTTTACACCACTTGACTACTGACGTCATACCAGCGCGAGAGCTGGGCTACCAAGTGGGCTCTTCAGCTTAGCGTGGCTCGTAGCCACGCCGGGCGTTTCGCGCTTTTCCCACTAGGTTCGTTGTGGTCTAATAGTTGGTGTCGTCTTCTGTTGGAGACACTTCACCTCTCTTGCTTTCGCAATTTCCTAGGCTGAATTACAGCTAAGCCACTGTAAATGTTTCATACTGAAGGCATGGAGTCTTGAAAAAGCTCATGCTTTAACGCATTTCATAGGAGTCTGTGAAAGGCTTCGATATTTTTCAAGATACGGGGCCTATTTTTTAACAACTCCATAAACTTTTTTGTCAACAGCTAAAATTACAATCAATCTTTGATGCGGAATGTAGAACGCACTCATCGAATAAAACGGTGTTCTAACCACTTCGCAGACACCTCAGTAAGGGGCTTGTAAAATTGACGTAATAGTCAGAAGAGTTTTATTGCTGGTGCAGGGCTGAAAAGTCTGCTGAATGTGAGACGGTTTTTGGCAAAGCCTAACTACTTTCCTATCTTCATAGAGCAAGAAGTAGGCATGACAGTGGCCGCTGTTCAAGAATAACGTTTCTGCGGGGACCATTGTGTTCTAATTCTCCACGCGGAATCCCGTTTTGTCAGCATTGTTTCAACGAGGATTGAAAAAAAAAAAGTAGTGGTGGCGTGCTTCAGGACGTCAGTGCTGCAGGGACATACCAAAAGCGGCGATATGGTCAAAGCGCGCTGCGTCTATTTGTATACGTCACCAACGGGGCTCAGAGCTTCATTCCAAATCCCTATGGGTGACGCCGCACCAGGTCTCATTCGGGACCAGTGAAGACCAAGAAAGTATGCTATGTCAGAAGCGGCTGCAGCAGCTAAAGCGCAGCACGTCAGAACCTAGCTCCTGAAGTGGATGCGGGAGATTGTGTTTTATAAATTGAAATTCGTAGTTGGTAAAGTTTACGTAATGAAGTATAAAAATTATAAAAAGTTGTTTGGAACCTCCATATACCCTTTCGCGTTGAGAGTCGTAGAAAGTTCTCAGCATGCTTCGTAATTTTTTTAGTCAGTGTTTTCTTTGTAACAGTGCCAAAAGTGATAGAACCAGACTCGTACGTTGCCATACTAACAAGAAATGCTGCAGTTCTGGTCTATCTAGAATAAAAAAAGAATTCTGTTCGTTTGCTGTAATCAACAAGTTTTGTAATCAAGAACAGGGGTTATTACCCACGTAGCACATTGAACGTAGTTACGCCATCGACCTGTAACTGGGTGAAGTGGCGATGCCACAATGGTGCCCATGCAAGGTGCTATGACACACGCAGTCTATAGTTTGGTGGGCTCTTGGCAGGCGTTTTGTATGCCAGTGCCAACTCAAGCCAGGTATGCACATTTGCCTCTCAGGTTTCAGACAGGTCGGACTAACGAAGTGTTCGTGCCTAGGCAGCGCAGCATATAGCTAGAACGAGTAAACCAGGGAGCTTCACAGGTTCCCCTATGGGGGCCTTATTGTTATGCTTTAGGTGCTTGTTTTTGTTCTCTTTAGTTATTGTACCATGATCACCGCCACCGCATCTAAACAGGGAGCTGACGTAATTTACCTTATTTCAAGAAAATAAAAAAAAAACAAAACATGTCATGCATGTTGTAATTGTTTTGGTACCTTTTACGTGGAATATTACAGCCCAGTAGTACGCACATTATCCAGAAGATAATGTGGTCTTAGAAACACCTTTGATTATTCATAAATTTTGCTTTCTGCTAATCTGCCACATCGCTCGTAAACATCGAGTGCCTAGAGTCCCCACTTTACAGAAAACAACTACTTCAAGGGATTCCTTTCTGCATTATGCTCATTACTAATATGTTAACACTTTGAGCTCTTATTAACAGACAGACTGACACAATATAAGAAAACATGTAAGAAATCAATAAAATAAAGGCTGTCTCATGCTGGCTTATTTTCAGAACTTATGTATTGATCTTGGAGAATAAAAAAATTCGCGCTGCATCAGATGCATTTATATCCATTGCATGCAAATAAGCAAAATGGCATCCTCTTTTTGCAGGCGCATGGAGATAGCATCAACAAGCGAAGTAAGTTCTCCATTTCATTTTAAGTCACGGACATCAAGTTATTTGTTTGTCTCCAAAGCTGTAACATTACGAGACAACATTGCAAAACAGCAAAAGCACCTCGAAAGACACTTGCTGCCAATGTTAGCGGAGTGTCTCTATTTCTCATAGGCGAACAAAACAAATGAAAAGATATAAACTCACAGCACATCGTCTGATCGATGTTTTTTAATGTAGTATTAAGAGTTCACAAGAATGTTGGTGCCATTCATAATTCTTGTATTATTGCAGAGGAGGACCATCAAAACACATAGCACCCTCTTGAGCCTGCTAGATATAAGAACACCTTTAGCGAAAGCAATTCATTCGGCGCCATATCCAAAAGAATAGAAGTGCGTTAATATTAAGCTTTGTAGCGATAAAACACAACAGTCATTGGAAATATATCGAAAGCAACGGACCATAACAGCTATGGGTTGGTTTCAAAATTCTAAACGTCCTGAAGGAATTAAGGCAGCGAAGGTGTCGCTGTCAACTGTGCAAGCCATTGCGTACTCTCCAGACCCCTTTAACATGTGCTGAGGGAAAAGCTGTGATGTCTTAAAAGATGTCCCCCTCTTTCGTGAAGAGCTGGCCCAAATCAATTGTATATGTTACAAGATGGGGCGGTCACTTAGCTGTTTTCACTTATTGCAAGACAAGAAATTGATCCTAACGAAAGGTTAGAGAACAGAAAAAAAAAAACATTGGTAGCCATGAGGCGATACAAGGAAATTATACGCTAATTTCCTGAACACATACAGTTATCCCAAGGGCGATAGAAAGCTCGCAACGGTAACAGTACACAGGACATAGTGCAGATAACTAATGCCGCAAACCATTCCAATCTTTATTTGTTCTTTTTTCGACAGCCACCGGAATTCGGCCTTCTCACTTTGTTTCCGGCACGCGTATCAAACGTGTGTTTTTTGTTTCATCATGCTTGCTGTCGCGAGACGCAGCTTTATCAGTTTCTTTGTCTCGCAAGATGCGTCGAGATGTGTCTGAAGATTCTGGCCACTCGCCTACGTTTGTGCAGTACTATAAGTGGTGCTAGTTGCAGTTTGCAGATTTATCTAAATGCTTCCTCGCCGCCTACAAATTGAGTGTTCATCGGGGGCTTGTACATCTTTCAACTATTTACGGGATATCATGTTTTTAATGACTTTTTTGATCATTAAGCATGCGGCGCTTTTGCACTACTTACGTTTTAGCCAGAGCATTCTGCTTTCTTCCTCGTACCTTCAGAAGATGCAGTAAAACTCTTTATATCTACTCTAAAAGGCAATGCAAGGTAGGAACCACTGAACGATAATGGTTCCCCCAAGATAGTATATTCCTAATCATTACAGACTTTAAATCGGACTGCACTTGTAAACAAGCCGTGATAAGTGTTTTAAAATCCCGTCGCAATGCCTTATATCAGTATTTGCTAGAAATGTTTTGCCTTTTGCGTCGAGACGAGGTGTCGCTTTTCACGCATTGTAGCATTTTTCGTCTTTAAGCACGTACGGGGATTAGCGTTCTGGTTCAACGATGACTCAAGAACTGCTGAAATTTCCACACACTGCGATTTCGGTGAAAATTATGAATACTACATAGAGGGGATAATAATTTATGAGCATTTTTATATTTTATATTTTTGCAAACAACACTTAAAAAATGCCCGATTTGTCTACTGAGTGCAAATATTTGACAATCGGTATTTTTTGCTTAGTCAGACTTAGGCATTATTCCAGCCTGAGAGGCAGTTCTCACTGCTTGCTAATTTTCATGTATCAAAGGATGCTGGCCAAATAAATACATGAGAAATAAGGGCTCTATTCACTATCCTCTCTTATGGGTTGGCGAACAAAACCAGAAAAATTTTCCAGGAGAACAAGTCACTGCAAAATGACGCAGGTCCATATATTCGTTTCAACGCCGTTGGGAGGCCGTTGTATAGGCTAAGCCATAAGATTACGGAGGACGCTCCTTATGTTTCATGTTTTTGCAAGCTTTCTGTTAAGAAGGTACGACGGTTATTCGGATCTGTACGAGAGCGCACCAGTAGAATGTGGCTATGTATACGTATGGTACTTTCTAAAGCTGCGTGTTACCACTTGTCAAATATTTTATCGACATGGCGCGGTGCTTATTATTATGGCCGGGACAGAACGTACAGTCATGAGCAAAAGTGGTATACAACACTCAGCCAGTGACACAGCTTGAGTAAACTGCATCGAAATGCCATCTAGTGACAGCGTAAGGGACAGCGACTGTGACACATGCATGTGGATCAAATAGGGCACTGCCAATGTTGTCTCGATCTTAGATAGCTGTTGCTAGAGAAAGCTGGCATGCAGTTTTCGCGAGTTTGGCCACCGGCTGAGTGTTGTATACCACTTTTTCTCACTACTGTAGGTTAGCTTTACGACATGTGTCTTCGGCACAGCATAGTGTCTGGGCAACAGACGCTTTGTCGTTGGGGGAAAAGGGGCAGACGGTATTGAAAAAACGACGGACAGGTCAGTCATAGAGCGAAAAGAAATAGGAATGAGCGATAACCTCTTGATTTGCCGTGTTATAAGCCTAAGTCACATATGCTGTCAGTGCGTTACAATTGCGATGAAGGCGTACATAGAAAACATTGTTTGCAGGGCTCCGTTGGCTGCGTTCGGTAAGACGGCTGGTTAGAGAGTTCTACGGTGTTGATTTTCGGTAGTCTGTTCCATAAAGCTCATGATTTTATTTGCGTCATCTGTACCCAATTGCTGTCCACGACCGCTTACTGTAAAACGGTGCGCCACGGCGAAGAATAAGAGAGTGTAATAGAAACGATAGAATGTCACCAGCCTTTGCGGTAATAAGAGAACCCGTATCCGCTTACCTGGTTAGATAGTCTATGGATACAATCAACTAACGGCGTCGCTCGTAAAACTTTTTGGAAAGGACCGAGCAGGACAGTTCCAATCTTTTAAACATTTGCGGCGCCTCAGCTCAGCTAGGCCACGATATACGTAGAGAAAGCATGAATGCCTTGCGCTATGCTGCCTACTCCACTTCAATTCAGTCTAATCACATCCAATACAGTATAGTCAATTCAACCCAGTCTACAATAATCTAATCCAAACCAATTCAGTCTAATCATATTCGCTCCAATCAACATCATCATCAGCAGCAGCAGCAGCAGCCTGACTATACCCACTGCAGGGCAAAGGCTTCTCCCATATTTCTCCACTTAACCCTGTTCTGTGCTAGCTGCATCCACTTGACCCCTGCGAACTTCTTAACCTCATCCGCCCACCTAACTTTCTGCCGCCCCCTGCTACGCTTTCCTTTCCTTGGAATCCAGTTTGTTACCCTAAGCGACCATCGGTTATCCTCTCTTCTCACTACATGTCCTGCCCATGCTCATTTCTTCTTCCTAATTTCCACTAGAATGTTGGTAACCTGAGTTATTTCTCTGACCCCCTCTGCACGCTTCCTATCTCTTAATCAATCTTACTTATCGCTCTAATCAAGTACTGTCTATTGCATTCAAATACAATTCAATCCAATCCTCTCCAATTTAATGCAATTCATTCCAAACCTGTCCAATCTAAATCAATCCAACGGAGTCCAATACAATCCAGTCCAATGCCGAGTACACGCTCGCCCGAAATGTGCCGCTGACTAGCCTATTCCCATCACTACTATCATCCAACACGCTGGAGAAGCAGGGTTGAGATGCGCTACTCACTACCCTGGGCAAGATGGACAAAAACTGTGAATCTGTTGTTTCTACAAAAGACAATTTCTGTAGCATGATTGTCCATTAACGGAATTGTATGTACAGGCTAGCTTTGAGACGGAGGGGCGCTCACTCTTAGTGATGTCCTCTGCATTGCGTCTTGTTAGGGGTTTTGACTTTGTGTATCCTACAGCGTAACGGGTCAATTTGATGCTGTTTTCAAAATTATTTGTACACAGGCCATGCACATAGGACGTTGATTTAGTGTAATAAATGCCAAGGAACAGTGCAAGGATACGAAAGATTACTCGAATGATGAACGTGAACGTGTAAGTCGAAAACAACAAAGTGGGGTGGCCTTGATTAATCAATGTTTGCGCGTTCAAGAGTATGCAATTTAGCCATTCTTGCAAAAGTCTGGTATGTATTGTCAGCATAATTCATTTCAGGGGTTAGCGCCCAGACATTTCACTGATTGCGAGCGGTTCTCGTCTGTGGTTTGGTTTGAGAGAGAGCACGTTGTATAAATTTGTTTCGCTGGGTGAAAAGTGGAGCACTTAGTTTACCCATTTATTTTTACGACAAATATTGTCCAGATTTATGTTTTTATGGAAACAAACCGATCCTTTTCTCCATACGATTTTCCAAGGTAGACTGAGCTATGACTTACCCGAATTTTCGGTGTCATCAATCAACATCAAACGCAGAAGACTGAGTTTTTTACTGCGCGTGGTTGAGGCTTCGTTTAACGTTTTAAGAGTAAGATTCTTAATGGAATACGTGTGTTGCAACCCAAAAGTACCTCAATACGGATCTGCTTGATGTAAAAATGCCAGTGTCCTTGTATCTACTATTACGCTGTGGAGGGGAAGGTAAGGATTTCTTAAAAATTGTTAAAAAGATAAGAGTACAGTCATCAGCGAAAAATGGTTTCCTCCTCTTACACAGTGGTACCTTACCTGTTAAACCGTATTGGAGAGAAAAAATTGTCTTTTTCCCGTGCTCGGTGGACTGATTGATTTGCCATAAACCGGAATCCATAGACCATACTTTTCTTGACTGCTGAAATGCACTCTTTCTGTCGGATATGCTGCGGAGGACATTAAAAAAGGACTTGCCATATACACCATATGGTGTACGGTTCCTGCATGTCCATAATCAAGGGGGTGTGCCATACGCCTTATTCATGTTGCTTGGCCTCTATAGTATGTGGAAAACAAGAGTGGCTGTGAGAAACGTGGACATGAATGATCGCTACGCGAGGGAGCATTTCGTTGAAAGAGTAAAGTACTTCAACGCCATCTGTAATGCGCAAAGTGCGAAACCTGAACAGATGCCAGTATTGAGCGGGCTGGCTAATCTAAAGTGTTTTGAAAACATTTTGAAGCCTTACGTTTTACTAGAGCTCTTCGTGGTATTATACTTTGACTCTTTTCCATTGCATTTTTCATTGTTAACATTAAAGAAAAGAAAAAAGGTAAAAAACACCCTGATCGTGGTGTAAAGCGCTACGCTGGCGATCCAAGTCACGGGGGTTCAATTCCCTGTGAACATGACTTTTTTATTTTTTTTTTTATGAGTAGACCGGTCCAGCATACAATTAGCAGTGGCTTAGCTAGGCAATGCCATCCTAATCTTGATTGCAAGTCCAGGTTAGTCTGATTCTCCAGCTGTGTTCTTGGCGCATTAGAGACGAGACACATTCTTCTTCTGGTTGCTTCTTGATTGCCAGATGGCGCAGCGAGCGCGTGGCGGTTGATAGGCAATGGCTCTGTGCCTCTTCGGAACACTGCTATAGAGAAATCGCAAGTTCTTGGCCAATGTAGCTTTCGCCACAAAAGGGTGAAGTTTTCGACTTAACAGGCTGCAAATGAACTTACGGTGTTATGGTGCGTGCCTTAAGTCGTTTGCATTTATCACATGTTGCACTGTACTGGTGGGTCGTTATATAAACGTAAAACCTAAATGAACGTTGGCCAAATGGGTGCAGCGCGCGAGAGAAGTCTAGAAGTCCTTGATGTCCTGAGAAGATACCATCGAGCATAGTGCGCAAAACATACGCGCAATGCACAATTTTAAATTTAGAATGCAAATCTAGAACAATATTTATTTCTAGAAGCATAGAGCCGAAACTATTCGACCATTTACACATTCTAATAAATTACAGATCAATTAGCAATAGCGGTGTTAGTCCAATGGAGGCAAACTGCAAATATTTATCAGCATTCTTTTATCTTTTTCTTTTCAGACTGTGGGCTGTCTAGGCCTCTGCCTAGAATTTCTAATGGGAAGCCTGCTCAAAGGAGACAAATGCCATGGATAGTAAGCACGTCTCTATACAATTACCGAAAAACATGCCCTTCATCGGCGAAATTATTGTTATATATGTTTACGCTGACAAACAATATGACGATCTTGCTATGAAATAATATGACTGTTATGTTTATGGTCTCTTTATTATCAAAACGATCGGCTTGCATAGGCAAAAATAAAATTTCCTAAATTTAAAATCTGCGAGCACTGCACGTGGCACCTTCGGAGAAAATGATTGGCATATATGAGAGGATATTTTACGGGAGAAGCTCACAATAATGCAGAGTGCCCTTCAGACATGGAACAACTGTTCCTATCTCCGGGAATGGAAACTTCGGTTCAAATAATATTGCAAAACTATTCATTAAATATTTCTTCTGCTTACAAGCATACGCCAAATGACTGGTTCGCTCTGAAGTTGGAAATAATTTTTGATTACCAATTATGCATTCCTATCGGGTTATACAAGAGTAAAATACTGCGTGAATCGCAGCGTATTTGTTTTAAAGAAATAAAATTTGGAAATTATTCAGCTGTTTAGGCACCGTGCCACTCCTGACAGCTATTCTGCAGCGTAATGTTTAGAAATTTTATGTATATATATTTCGCGTCATCCACCACCAAAAAAATAGAGCACTGCATAATCTCCATTGGAGTAATGCGAAAACACGGATGCTGCTGGCTGTTGCTTCAAGTTGCTTCTAGTAGCTTAATCCACTTCTTGTTTTCCCATTGTAGTCTTTGGTACTTTCAAACTGCGCACCATTATCTTGTGACGAACTTTTTCGGCTCTATTTCCGGTTGCGTGACGTCACATCATCTAGCTCACATCAGTTCACTTCTTGTTCACCCCTTTTAGTCTTTGGTCATTTCAAACTGCTCGCCAATCCCTTCCTACACCTTTTTTTTGGCTGTACTTCCGGTTGCGTGACATCACATCCTTGTCGTCATATCTACTACCTCACCCGTTTCTCTCTTTCCACTTTCACTCACACCTTCCTCCCTTTCCTTGCGGGGTGGTTCAGGTGTCCACAGAATAAGTGTGGCAAATACTGCGCCTTCCGTTTCCTGTGAACCAGTTATGCTAAATTATTATACAATTAACCTTTTGGCCTAACTATTTTTTCTGCAGTAATATTACGTCAGCCTCTATCGATTGACACCACTCATTACTCTCTATCAGTTCTCAATTGCCTGGAACTGCTGCGGACACGATTTTGCCGACGCGGTTTCCGGACACGGTCTGCGGACTGAAATTTGTGAACAGCGAAGTAACGCTTTCGCGTTAATAACAGTGGCGACAGCAGTATCATGCAAACAAAGAGGACAAAAGGAGTGCCATCATCGGCAGGCAATTGTAAAGCTGGAATTTTTTCACATTTTCCTAGTAACGAAAGGGGTGCCAATTGCCTTTTTTCTGCCTCAGTTGATACGATTTCGTTTGCGGCATGCTGCGTTGCATGTTTTATATGTCTACATTTTCGCCTCATTCTAGAGTGCGTTGCTGCCAGGAATATGTGATCACTAATGGTAGGTTGTACTGATATGTTTTATGAATAGCCATTGGCTGAGTACTGAGATTGACAGCAAATACAAACTCAAATAGAACATCAAGAAACACGCAAGCGTGTTTCTGTCTTCATCAAAGCAATCAATAAATTTGTTTGGGTTAAGGGTCATTAGCAAGGAGCAAATCTGCAAGGAGTGGCGCCTTTATTAACCCTCAAAATGCAAATGGTCACGCGTACAAGAAAGTTTAACTCACATCAGGCGGCCAATCATGTTTAAAAAAAAACGTTTTTCAGCATGGGAATTGAGAAAGATTGACCGACAGAAACCACATACTGCCTGCTAAGTTACACTAGATGAAGGGAATGCAAAGAAGCGGTAATAGTGTAAATTGGCGGCGAATATATGGTTACACTTTTACTTACCTGAGCTGTCAAGCCCAAAATAGAAATAGCGGAAAAAATGTAAATATAAGCCGAATATGTGGTAATACTTTCACTTAATTGGGATGACAAGGACAAAAGAGATATAAACTCAGACAGCCTGGCACTTGTTTGATTAAGAGCTGAAATGCAGCAGAAGCAGTCATTCCGTGATAAATACAATACTTGGCAATTAACGCAGCACCCTCCCCCGCCCTCATTACGCACTGCGTGCGTAGTCAGTCAAGCACTCATACCATATGCTTTTCCTAAACACACATGCGAGCGATAGAGCAAATGAATTGGGTGCACACTTCCGAGCTAACGCGCGCGCCTAAAACCAGAACTAAGGTCTCTGCCGCGAAATACTTTAGTCTTAGCATACAATTGGCTAATGAGTAACTTTCACTTAAACTCGGGGGATGTTCATCATGTAAATAGTAACAGGTCCAATGCTATGAGAGAAGCTGTGAGCGTCTTCCACGGGCAATCAGTGATGAGATTCATTTTCCCTTCCGTTGGTTAGTGAAAAAAAATTGCGCCAAGTATAGATATGATGCTTCAGATGTACTCTTTTCCGTGCTCTAGCACTAACTCACCTAGCCTGTCCTAGCCTTAATCAGTGCTAAAATATACTGACGTGGCGTAAATATAGAAGGCGATCGAAGTCGAAGCCCTCATAAGCTTTAGAGACGCGGCACTGGTGACGACTCATATTTCTCACCTGCATGGCATATACCACTCCTTGTGCTAGCAAGGTTGGGATGAGAGTTCTCGTAAATTTTATTTGAAAGGGAAGGCAATCATCATGATCGCTTTACATTCAACGTGAAGATCAGTATACACGCCAGTGGTATGTCACTCGATTGGTAAATGTCCACTAGTCAAAAGTTCATGTTACTACAGTGAACTAGAATATATTTTAGTTCACTGTAGTGATAATGAATACAGAACAAGATGGCTGTATTCGAAGGAATCCGAAATGCACACATGACCAGGAGATTTGCAATACATAAAGCACCATCAGCGAACACTACGTAGTTTAAAGAAGACCAGCTGATATACATACATATGTATATGTACCCGCTAACTTGGACCAAGATTTTTTAAAATATGGTTAGACCTAACGCAACGACACGAATTAAGAAATGTGCAGAGTCAGCTGTGCTAACCTCCAGTATTTTTTCGGTCATTACAGTTCTTGGGAGGCTAAAGTGCGAAGTCTAGCGAGTCGGCGAGCTTCTTCAGCCAAAGAGAGAGTATTCGCTAATAAAGTTTCAGCTGGGTGCGAAAAAGGTAAAAATGTGTCCAGTGTAGTTCCTGGAAGTCGAGCGTAAAGAAAAAAAGGACTGTAGCCTGTCATTTCGTGCTTAGCAGTGTTAAATACGTATGTTATAAACGGAAGGACTTCATCCCAGTTTTTCTGGCGGGAGTCGACATACATTGCGAGCATATTGCTAAGCGTGCGATTGGTGCGTTCGGTAAGGCCATTTGTTTGTTGGTGGTAAGGTGTTGAATTGCGAAAATGGCATGAGCAGAGACGAAGAAGTTCTTCTACAACTTCTGCCGTAAACTGTCGCCCCCGGTCACTTATTAGCACACTAGGAGGCCCATGTCGAAGAATGATGGACCGTAGGAGGAAGGCCGAGACATCAAAAGCAGTGGCTGACGGTATGGCAGCAGTTTCGCAGTACCGCGTAAGGTAGTCTACGCACACGATGATCCAGCGGTTCCCGTTGGTGGAACGGGGAAACGGACCTAGAGGCAGTAGAGGGTCAATTCCCGTCTGTTCGAATGGTGTTTGTGGCGGCGTTATAGGTTCAAGATGACCCGGCAGAGAGCAGGATGGGTATTTGAAGCGCTGGCACTGGAGCCAGCTGGCCACATATAATTGAGTAGTTTTTCTCATCTTCGACCAATAAAAACGTTCCTTAGTCCTGTGCATTGTCCTGGCAAAACCCAAATGTCCAGCCGAGTGATCGTCGTGCATTACCCGAAGAAACTGGCACCGTAATCGTGTATGAACTACCAGAAGAAGCCGTTCACCTACTGCTGAGCAGTAGTTCCTGTATAGTAGACCATCACGAATGCAGAATGAGGTCGCAGGGTTCGCCGAACTTGCCGCATCAAAAAGCGGCGCCAACTCGCTGTCGTTCCGCTGTGCAATCTTGAATTCACCAACATCGCTGAAACTTGGAGAGGCAGCAGCTATATATTCATCCAAGATCTCACTCTCGCAATCAAGATGCAACCGTGACAGGCAGTCAGCATCCCCGTGCTTACGACTACTCTTAAAAGACACAGTAAAATTGAATACTTAAAATTGAAAGTGTCCACAAGTAAAATTGAAAGCGTCCAGAGGGGTGACGGAGGTTTACATGCCAACATAAGGAATAATGGTCGGTCACTATTTTAAATGCACATCCGTAAATATATGACCGAAACCGTTGCACACCTAAAGAAACAGCTAAGCATTCCTGTTCAGTTACTGTGTAATTGCGCTCAGGCTTGCTTAAAGAACGGCTTGCATATGCAACCACATGTTCCTTGCCATTGTGGCGCTGTATGAGGACTGCAGCAACACCGACTGCACTGGAGACAGTGTGAAATCCTGTTGGGGTTGACGGGCAGAAGTGGCGTCAAGTAAAGATCCTGATGTAAAGTAAACTTTAACTAACGAAAGGTGGAGTCACAATCAGTAATCCACTTCAAAGGCATATCTTTTTACTGAAGATAAGTAAGTGGATATGCTAGGTCAGCAAACTTCGGAAAAAAACGCCGGAGGTAGGAGCGAAGCCCCAAAAAACTGCTGAGCTGTTTTAACGATTACGGTGGTTTACAACAAGTGACAGCTTCAATTTTTTTTCGGATCAGGCCTGACACCTTCCTTGTCTACCAGATGTCCAAGTACTACTGTCTGGCGTTCTCCAAAATGACATTTCTTGGAATTGAGTACCAGACCAGCTTTCTCAATACACTCCAAGACAATCTCTTATCGACTGTTGTGTTCACGAAAAGTAGTCCCGAATATCACTACATCGCCCAAATAGCACATACAGATGTTCCATTTCGGTCCGCGCAAAAGTGCATCCATGAATCTTTCGAAGGTGACTGGAGAGTTGCATAATCCAAACGGCATCACAATAAATTCATATAGTCCGTCTGGCGTAATAAATGCCGTCTTTTCTTTGTCTTCCAGGTGCATGGGAGTCTGCCAATAGCCTGATCGCAGATCAACTGAGGAAAAATAGGAGGCAGGATGCAAACAATCAATGGCTTTATCAATAAGTGGAAGAGGATACACGTCCTTCTTAGTAACAGTATTCAACCTCCGATAATCGACACAAAATCGCCATGTGCCATCTTTCTTTTTGACTAATATCAGAGGGGCAGTCCACGGACTAGATGATTCCTGAATGATGCCTTATGCAGCATATCACGAACTTGTTCTTCGATCGTTTTGCGCTCTGATAGCGATACACGATAAGGCTTCTGACGAATTGGATCAGCAGTCCCAGTATTGATTCAGTGCTGAGTACGGCAAACGGGAATCCGTGGTGGCGAGTCTCGAGAGAAATCGAAAGCCGCTGCATTATTCGAAAGAACATCCAATAAACTGTAACGGTCACTTCTTGGCAGAGACTTGTTAATCATGGCAAGAAATTTTGTCTTGTCTACTTCTGAGCATGCGGTGGGCTGGGAATGGTCTGCGCTGAGCACTGCCACTGATTTAAAAGTATCTTCGTCAAAGTTGGCAAGTTTTAGACCACGTGGCAATACAACAGGTTCGTTAGAGCAGTTAGTCGTCCACAAAGAAGAATGGCCATTCATGACTCAGATGACACAGCGGGGAATAAGAATACGTTTCTTCGCGCAGTTGAGGGTGAGTGGTTCAACCATATCGTTGAACTCATCACTGGTACAGCTTGAACTGATAACTTGTATAAACTCTGCTGACATTGCTGGAATAACTATGTCGTCCGAAACCGAAAGCGTGCTGGGATTGGTCCACGAATTTTCGCACAAAGCAAATTTAATTCGAGTGCTCACAGAAATGTCTCCGTTGCGAAAGTCGAGAGTGGCCCCACATTGTTCCAGAAAATGGAGTCCAAGAATTACGTCATGCGTTGATCGATCAAGTACTGCGAATTCAGTTCGGAATGTGTGGCCGGCGATAAGAAGATTCAGGAAACAGATTCCAAGTGGGTTAAGCGCTTCACCACGAACACCACACAATGTCGTCGAACTATCCCAAGCAAACATGATTTTACGGCCAAGGCAGTTTTTAAAAGCTAGACGTATGAACCAACCGTGTCCAACAACGCCATAGTACGAACACCGTCCACAAACAATTCAATTCGGTTCTTTAACATCGAAACGGGCAGAGGCATGGGTAAGCTAGAATCATTTGCGACCTCACCTCCATCGGCTGCACTCACTAGTTTCCCGGAGGCGGCGACCATCATCAGGGAGAAGGTGAGCGTCGTAAGCGCCGAGATGGTGGTGTAAGACTGCGGTCACAGGCCGGTGATTCATTTCGAGTCTGCACCATTCTGTGCTCTTGTCGGCTAGGTGTTGCTCTGTACTCATTACGGCCAGGTGTTCTTCTATATGGATAAGCATTGTCAGCGGGAAACCTTGCACGGGAGTACACCCACTGTCGACGATACTGCTGGTATGGACGGCGAGTTCGGCAAAAACGCGACATGTGGCCCATCATTCTACCGGCCGCTCACATTCACGCTATGAGTAAGGCTCATAGTGGCTTGGGTCGAACGCTTCATGGTCTGGATGTTGACGAGGCAGTGAGCGTGCTGGCTGTTGTAGGCGTTGATGCTGGCAGGTTGGATGTTCGGTCCATGAGCAGCAGAGCTTCGGATGTCCCAAGGAGATCGATCAGGTGAAGCATAACAGGCAGAAGGTGGACGATCATCTGCCGAAGAGATTCTACTGTAGACGGATCTGCCATGACTCCCAATATCGTGATGCCTCCGAAGCTCTTCGCGGACAATCTGTCGAATTGTATCTGCCATGCTCGTCTCTTCAGGCTCATCCACACTGGCGACAGTTGTGACATTCGGCAGCCGACCAAACTTCTGGATGATACGGTGTCGCTTCAAACCTTCAAACGTGCGGCAGTGACGGGTAACATCAGCGGCGGCATTAAAATCATCCTTGCAGATGAGCAACCTGTATACGCCTGCCGCTATTCCTTTGAGGAGGTGGCCCACTTTGTCTTCCTCAGTCATGCGAGCATCAACTATTCTGCACAGCTTGAGGACTTCTTCTATATAAGTTGTGCAGGTTTCGCCCAGTACTTTCGCTCGCTGAGCCAGAGTCTGTTCGGCGCTCTTTTTT